>JAULBZ010001269.1:0-23180 GCA_032360805.1 Neoturris breviconis | reverse complement strand
TCTTAATTTGTCTTCTCTAATAGTTGTATACATATGCGTTCCTCAATCCCTTTAACTTTTGAAACAAGGAAAAAAAAAAAATTAAAACTTTCTGGAAAAAACTTTCACCAATCACAATCCAAACGCAATTTCGCGAAGAAAACTTTCGCAAATTTTTCCTTTACAATATTTCGCGGCACAAACTTCCGCGAAAATGTCCAAAATTCGCGAAAAACGCGAAAGTTTGTGCCCGTGAAAGTTTGTGCCCTTAAAGTACCTTTGTAGGGGAAAAATATAGTTTCTACTTATAGGTTTTATAAGTTGGAGACAACTAACGGACTTTTAAAATCATTTCTAAAACTCGAGTAATTAAATACCTCAATATTTTGGTTGAAAATTGATGAAAATGCCATACCACCATGTCCCAGCCGGCAAAAACCTGTTTAAAGTCAGCAAAATAACGTTAGAACAACATTCTTTGAACAGGTTGTTGCCGGCTGGGTATTTCTGATGACGTCACAGCAAAACTAATGACAACAAAAAATGCAGATTAACATTTTTATACCGTGTATTGCAGAATTTATTTTTGTAAATTACTGGATTTTGGTGAGTTAATATATTATATATAATATAATATATTTTTGCAGATGATAGAGAAAAACACAAAAATTACTTACTGCAGAATTATCTTACATTAAAGTAGTATTGGTATACCTGCTATACCTGCTATACCTTTTAGCAGTTATACGAACGACGACGACGGTATACCTGCTGATTATTTTCATTATATAATAATATGGAAACGAAATCCTCTCATAATTACAACGAATTGGACCCACTACATTTTCCAAAATATTTGTCTATGCGAGTTTCTTGCCAATTGGGATGACCTGCGTTATATTGAGCCATTTTGTGTGAAATAAAAATCTAACTTCTTAATCAGGACATTATGCTAACCTTGTTTAGCTCGAGCTATGCACATTTGTTAGGTACTCAGTGTAGGTCATACTTCTCTCATTCTGCGAAACTATAAACAAAAAATTAAACCTTGTTCTTCGGTTTTCAAAATCGGCTCATCAAAATACTTTCAATATTGTCCACTTGGGTCCTTGCTTGAGCATAATAGGGAAATTTTCGATTTAATGGACCGAGAAGGCATAGCACCATCCTGATATTTGGTATCGGCATTCAGGCCTCTAAATTCCCCTGTGGAGGAGCATCTTTGGAGAATGCCGACGTGAATTCAGGGAAGTGGTGACTAGATAGTTTTTTTGAATATGCTATGATACTTTGACCGCAGTTACTTTTAGACTTAGAAATCTTTTTGATATTTGATTGGTTTCGTAATGTAAATTAACAAATCAAACGGATCGCTTGAAAATCTCGAGAAATGCGGAATTTAAAGATGCGAATCAATTTTTAAAATCTTGAATAATGCGGAACTAAAGAATGCGTATTCGGCGCAATTTTGCATTCTTTAATTCCGCATATTTTTCTTCCGCATTTGCTTCTTCCCTTAAAGTAGATTAAATCTTCTCTAATTTATTGATATTGACTTCTTTAAAGCTGCTATAATATCTGCTTTTTTGAAACGAATATTGGAGATGGCTCAACATGAAGCATCATTATCCAATTTATATGATGTACTTTTTTTTAATTTAGCTGATAAAGTGATCCAGTGTTCCCATTGCAAAGAATTATTCTTCTATTTGGAAACGTTAGCAAGACATCAAAGCATTTGTGTTCAAAGGTGCTCAAACAAGTGTGATGAAGAATCGGCACGTAGATATATTCCGAGGCCTACCAAAGGCGAACTCCATAATGAAGATTGTGATGTTGTCAGCGCTCAAAGTACTACTGATTCTCTCTCTGTGGAACCAAAGACCCCTGATTCTGCGTACCCAAAGACTGTACCCAAAACAATTTTGATGCCCCACCAAGAAAAGGTTCCTGAAACTTCCAAAGCTATGAATGTAGAAAGTCCTAGTGGTGCCGATTCTGTTCAACCAACAGATGCAGCGAAAACAGATGCGGTGTATAGGAAAGCTCCAATAAAGCAGGTTGTGTTGGTAAGAGGAGAGAAACCAATATATAAATGTTTGGCATGCTCATGTGTTCTTGAAGATCTGAAAAACTTGAAAAAGCATATAACACAAGATCATGGTCAAAGATGTGGGAAATCAGTAATAATCCGGGAAGAATATTTTGTAGCTAGCCTTGTTAAGAAAGAACTTGTGAAATTCAGGTGTCACTTGTGTGATAAATGGTTTTTAGATAAACAATCCGTATGGAAGCACTCATTTGAACATGTTGATACTAGAGTTGAACAGTGTCATATTTGTCCCCAATCATTTACTTCCATGGCTGGCTTAAGGCTTCATTTAAATTTTTTTCATAGTGCATTTTTTTGTATGCAGTGTTATAAAAGCTTCCATACGATGCAAGATTTAAACAGTCACCTACAACTGCATGTTCTAGAAGTGAATATACCACGTGACGAAAATGACAAAATGGTTATTGAAATCGAGACTAATCCAAGATGGAGTGAATCTAAACAGAGCTTATTCCCAAAAGATGCAAATGCACCAAGTTTTGCAGTTACTTCGAAGATTTCGCAAGATATTTTAGAGGATTCCAGACTGTTTTACTGCCATGTTTGTAGAAAGAATATTGAGGGTGAATTAACTTTCATTGTTCATGTAAAAACACATCCTGAACCGCGTCGTCTGTGTTGTCTAATATGTAAACAAACATTTCCTGATAAAGAAAAATTAGAAAAACACATTGAAAAACATTACACGGCGAAGAGTATGATACTCCAAGTTAAACAGGAGATAGAAGATACTGAGGCCGAAGAAGAATTTTTTAAATGTGAAATGTGTTCTCAAGTATTCGAATCTTCATCTGAACTCCTTTTGCACAAGAAGTGCAACAAGCCTGCTGCTGTTGAGTTTCGTGTTGCTCACAATATTGCAAGTTATGTGAATAAATATTGTTCTCGTAATACTGTGTCAAATGGCAGCCAAATGTGGACTATGGATTGGCAAGTTCTTGCGCATAAGTTAAAAGAACTGCTTGGATTGTTACAGTTTGCAAATATGCGCCAACTGAGAATTCATCCACCAATGGGGGAATTACGCTTTCATGACTTTGATGCCTGTCCATATTGTCATATCGTGCTAGAAAAAACTCATGCTGCGAAACATTTAAAAACTCATCGCTCTGGTAAGCAAAAAGAAGGTACATGCTTATATTGCAAATGGAAAGGTAAATATTGTGATTTATCCAAACATATACTATATTTACATATGTCAATAACATCGAGATGCCATTATTGTTTTGTTATTGGTGCAACACCAGACCACTTTCAAAAACACCAAAAAGATTTGCCTTTAATTACAAGCCATGTGTATTGTGTTTACTGTGATATGCGATTTGAGAAGAAGGATATGGAAAAACATATGGAGCTGAAACATAGTTTAGATATAGTCGGCAAAAATGAAATCAAGTTTGATGAATTCGAAGCATGGAATGACACTCAAGGTGCAGTGGGACCCACTAGTAACTTTACCAATAAAAGCGATACTTCAGTAGAAGAGGTGACCCTTTTAACATATGCAGTTAATCCTTGCTTAGGGAAATCATCAACAAATACAATAACAGCTGTCTCCAAGTTATCATCAAGTGAGTGTATCGAATCAACTGTGGAAGAGATTGGAGATCAGAGACAATCCGAGGCATGTAATAGTTATGCAGCAGAAGAAACTTCTGGAGATGAACTTTCTGATAAACCTTCGATACCTAAGAAAACGAGAGGAAGCTTTGCTATGGATAAAAAAAGAAGTAGTGGGCAAGAAAGTATGGAGGAGCTTGAATCAGTTGATTTTATTGTCGATTCATTATCTACAGCTCCTGTACTGAAACCCTCCTCGCACGCGCTTATAAATGATAAGACGGCCAACAATTGCGACAATGGTAAAGTTGTTGAAGCAACAGAAAAGAAGACTGCGAAGAAGCAAGAAATCAAGTTAGTTAAATCTACCAAGAAACCTGTCAACGTTCTCACTGAGACCGGCACAGATACTAAAACTAGAGCTAAGACACCTATCAAAACTGGTGGCAAGATTACAGAAATTATTGATAAGGCAACTGATAAAATTAATGGTAAGAAAACACCTATAAAAAAGAATACCGAAACTCTCAATAAGACACTTGTCAAACCTAAAGGTAAGTCGCCTGTCAAAACTAGCGCAGATGTACCATCTAAATCTAGTGGAAAGGCATCAACGAAAAGTAGGAGAATGACACCTGTTGATGGGTTTCCTATCAAAGCTAGCAGTGAAACTGTAAAGAAACTTGAACAGGAAGAGCATAGCAACGCTGTAGCTCATGCATTAATGGGCGGTTTAGAGAATCCTGACTGTAAGATATGTCATTGGAAATTTGAAACGTTTGGTGACCTTAAAGAACATCTTATAAAACATGTGGCCCATCCTCATGTTCGAATTGATTACGATAGTCGTGATGCTTGTTGTATTTTCTGTCAAATGATTGTCCGTAGAACATCAATGAAAACGCACATAACACTAAAGCATACGAAAGAACTTGAACAAACCCAGAAAAAGACATCTGCAAAAGGCATCGAATCGGCAATTGATGTGCAGGTAGTTTCCGGAACAAAACAACTGGACTCAAGACGTTCTATTGGAAAGCAGCGTAAGGGAAGTGTTTCCAGCCAGACTAACTTAATTCAGCCAGCACCTGTCCTGGATACTGGCCCGTCATTAAAGAATGTTATGCCATACCCATTTACTTGCTCATTTTGTTTTCGAGGATACTTTACGTCTAGTCCTTTGCTTGGCCATATTAAAGCCTCACATCCTTGGTTATATGAAGTGGAACGTAAATTGATTGAAGACGCGAAAGAAAGAAAACGAAAATCGAATGAAGTAACTACAAATCCTATCAAGAAATCCAAAATGGATGTTATAGAACGCTCTCTTGGTAAAAGGCAAAGTAAGAAAGTTTCTAAAGAGATTAAAGAAACACCACTGAGTAAAAAAAATGTATCCAAAGAAGAAGTTATCGTTATCAATGATGATCAAAGTGAGAAAGAAGTAAAAAATATTAAAGTAATTGGTGTCAAGTCAAAAGTAACATCTCCACTAACAAAAACCAAAAAAGTCATTGAAATCCCACCAGCAAAGACTAAAAAAGTCATTGAAATCCCACCACCAAAGACTAAAAAAGTCATTGACACCCTATCAACAAACTCGAATAAAGTAATTGACACTCCACCAACAAAGACAATGAAAGTCACAAAATCAGCAAACTTGAAAAAAGTCATTGATACTCCACCAACGAAAACAATGAAAGTCATTGGAGATAAGAAACCACAAGATACCGTGAAAGCACCTAATCCACGGAAAATCATTCGACCTGGAAAACCACCAATAGCATTCAAAGAAAGTCAAAATAAAGATGGAATAGTAAAGAAATTTGATGTTGAAGAAGTTCCTCAAGCGAATTATCAAGCAAAGAAAGATGATACCCATGTTGAAATGGAAGTGCCGTTTGAACCTCCCTATGGAATCAGTAACCAATCAACTGAAACTAAAATCGAGGATGCAAATCATGATCACCAAGATAGAAAGGATAAAGAGGAAGATAAGAATAAGTGCATAGCGATAGAAACAGATCAAAATAATAAAATAACAACAGAGAAGATAGATCCAGCACAAGAAGACGAACGAGTTGAAGATGTGCCTAATCAAACTGAGTATAGTACTGAAAGTGAAACTGAAAGTACTGCAGCAGAAGTGGAAGAAGAAACTGAAGAAGAGATTGTAGAAAGTGCAAGTGAGGATGATGATGTTGAAGAAATTAGCGACGATGAAATCCAATCAAATAGTAAACAAATAAGTACAAATCCAGCTAGTAAATTCCAGTGTCCTCACTGCAATTTAAGTTTTCCATGCCACACAGAGCTAGTTACTCACGTAACTGTTCATACAAACCTTACTCAACAAGAGCGATATTTCAGTGTACCATATCCTTACATGTGTGTATATTGTGCTACTGGTTTCTACCGAACGTACGGTTTAAAGAAACATTTACAAGGAAAACATCCTCTCTTATATAAACCAGATATTGAGAAAAATGATATCTTTATTAATCATGCTCTTGGTCTAGAGCAAGATTATGAAAAGAGCAACAAACCGGATGAACCTGATCCTCGATCGAAACGTAACCTTCCGAAACGTGACCGAAGCAAATTCCAAGATATGCTTGTATGTGTTAAAAATGGAGGAATAGTAAAAGAAACTGCTGAAGACCTCACTGAGAACAGAAGAACAAGTGGACGGAAACGGGCCATAAGTGAAGATGTACTCAATGTTCTTCAAAAGAAAAAATCTAAAACACCTGCGAAGAAGAATGCTAAAGTTTCTAATGTAAAAAAGAGCTCTACAAAGGAGAGTACTAAAAAGACAGTGAAACACAATGAATCAAAAGATGATTGGGAAGAATCGTCGTCGTCAAGTGACGAAGAAATGGAGAGTGAAACAGACGAGGAAGAAGTAGAGAGTAAAGCAGACGAAGAAAGTTCAAGTTCTGAGCTTAATAGTGACAGTGTAAATCATTCATCTAACAGTGGCGACGAATCAGATAGTGATAGCGAAGCAACCACAAGTAATCAATTAATATGTCAGTATTGTGATCTGATACTACTGAATAAGAAAAGCTTAGATAAACACATCAAGGCTCATTCAAAATCTTTACCAACAAAATCTTCTGATACATTCAAACTGGTATGTACATACTGCAAGACACCTGTTGTACGCCATGAGTTGAAATGGCATATGCACACAGTACACGGTGATGTTAGTAAGTTGAACTTATCAAATGAGAAGAAATACTGTACGAAATGTAATTTCTCAAGTAAGAAAAACCTAAATGACCATATAACAGCTGAACACCCTGAACTTTTAAAAATCGAATGTCGATTGTGTGATTTACGATTCTCTACTCTGCAATTTTATAAAAAGCATTTTCAAAATACACATGGCAAGACGATTGATGAAGATTCATTAGAGTGTTTTCTATGTAATAAGAAGTTTCTATCTCTTTCACGTTTACACTACCATTACAGTATCGTTCATATGAAGAAAGATGAAAATTTATACTGCTCGCTGTGTTGTAAATTCTTCTATGATCAAACTCGCCTAGATAAACATGAAGAAGAGTATCATAATAATGATAAATTTCAATGCGGTTTGTGTTTGGTAGAGTTTGACCAGGTTGGTAAATGTGAAATGCATGTACAGATTCATAAAGAACCAACTGATTTTCAATGCACCATTTGTAGTTTTTACTTGGAGTCAAAAGAAATGTTAGATACACATAAATCTACTCATGATTCGCAAGTCTTCACTTGTAGTGTATGTAAAGATACGTTTGCCGTTTTAGCAGATTATCAAAAACACAAGCTGACTCATTCTACTGGACAGACAAGTCCAAAATTGACTTGTAGTATCTGTGGCCAAACGATGAAAGATGAAGACGAGCTAGCAGAACATGGAAAAACACATTCTTCAATTCAAAGAAATTACCGGTGTTCTTCTTGCGACAAAACTTTCAGCGCTTTCAACAAAATTCGAAAGCACATGGACGAAGTGCACCACGGTGGAGCCCGTGCCATTGGTAACATAGCTGTGGAGGATGATAGCGGTGACGCTCCCCCGTCAATGAATGAATGTGAAATATGCGGGGAAACGTTTTTGCGTTCAGATATTTATTTGGAACATATGACCAAACACAAGAAATAGTTTTCTTTCATGAAAGTTTATATTTATTATGTGATATCTAAGGCACGGTGATCGAAATAAGAGCAATCACCGAAGCTATGCTTAAAAATCTCTACCGCAGTGATTATTTGCTCTTTGTTCAACCACTGTAAGCGCTACAATGGCTAGAAAAAGAACAAATAATCATTATTTGTGGAGGAGTGATTTTTGAGCATTGCTTCAGGCTAGAATAACTGATGCAATGCTCAAAAATCCCTCCTCCACAGTGATTATTTATTCTTACTTCAAACACTGCTAAGTGGTATCCGTGGAAAAGTGTTCTATTCAACGATGGGACCAATGAATTTCAATATTGTTGTCTTTTGGTTAATATTCTTGAAATTGATTGGCAGTCATTTCGATGACTCGGCATCCTGATAGATAACCTGTCTCCTTTAGGGTACAACCTTGATCTTTTTACGAGCTCCATGCTTGTTCGGTGTGTCCACGGCAGTAAATAAATTTAGTGGTTTGTAGAAGTTTGTATGTGAAGAGCCCGATATTTTCTGTGCGACGTTTATTAAGATTTCCAACTATTTCTGGTGGAAACGTATTATATCAAAATTGATATCAAGACTTCTTGGTAGGCAGCGAAATTCAAACCAGACACTGTTTTTATTTGCAGATTTTTATGTAGCATCTGTTGAGAAATTTACTAAGGTACATTGAACCCTAAATAAGTTTCATCCTAAACGATCTTGTATTTCATTGATTTCTTCTTAAAACCAAGAAAAGAAATCAAGATCGTTGCGTTGCTGTTCAAGCCTGAATATAACTGCCGGACATCACCTGTGCAGGAGTGTCTTTGAGTATAGTGTTTAGCTGAAAAGCAGTTATATTCAGGCTGTGTTTTCTATACATTTCTACTTTTCTGTTTAAGTTTTTTTTGGCTAACGCTCGACTTAAGACAGCTTACGTGTGGAATCGCGAATTCGTGAAAATTTACCCACGAGGAAATCGGCAAGGTATTTGTGGTCTGTCTTTAAAAAGTAGTTTTTTGTTCATTAGGTATTAGTATTTTGTATATTTTATACGTAAATGACAGTCGAATAGGCTCCCGGATACTTGCCATACCGTAACGGACAATATCTTTCACGTTGCAATCTATTTATCTACATTTCACTGTATAGCTTGTGTTGTCTGCTTGGTTGCTCTTAATGCATGCGTATTCGAGATAATTTGAGAAACAACAGACATCGTGCAGGGGACCAGCACCTGCCAGTGGGCAAAAATTTGTTCAAAGTCCGCAGTAAAGACACTAGTGTTCTAGTGCGTCTTTACTGCGGTTTTTTGGACAAGCTTGACCGTTGTTGGGTGGTGTCCATTTTTTTGGTAGAGAAGTAACCGGAAGCTTGTTTCACATTGCTATTTTTCGTATTGTATATAGTTTAAAGATTTTATGTGTATATATCAAGGGTTAAATAAATGTTTATAATATCTGCGAAGGAGGGCGTAAAATCAACAGTGTTGAAATATACTGGCTTATTCTATGAGAAGAAGTTAGTCAATTTCAAGATCATTGAATTAAAACCCTTATCTGTTACCGTAAAGTCCGGAGCATAAATCCCCTTGGTGTAAAACCATCCCAGTAGGCAAAAACTTGTTCAAAGTCCGCAGTAAAGATGCTAGAACAACGTCGTTCTAGAATCTTTGCTGCTGGCTTTGAACAGGTTATTGCCCACTGAGATTGTTGCGTGACTATTGTTTTATGGCTCAATAATGACTCAATAACGTTTTTGTTCAAAAAGTCTTACATTGCAATATAAGGTTAGGATTTATACTTGGTATTTTATGGTAGTTTATATATAGTTTGTATATATTTATATATATATATATATTTTTTTCTTCTTAGAATTAAGAAAAGATTTATAGTTCACCTACCTAGATATCATACACTTACCCTAGTAAAACACAACAGCTGTTCTATAGTTATGGACAAAAGCAGTATTTTTTGGGTAAAAAGATGTCTATTTTGTAAAAGTCATTTTGGTACCTGGATTTTATGAAAATTGAAAACTTTATATGGGAAAAGTGATCAAATTTATCCCCGAACTATAGTTTTACCCGAATTTTTCCAAACCAAAAGGTTTTGCTCGACTTTTTCCCATGATATTACAATATATTCCTTTCCCTACATACACAAAAAAATTAACAATTAAAAAGTTAATCTGTTCTTCAACCAAGTTCATCACAATTTTGTATACATTACATTTAAACGGATTGGGGAATTTTTCGTTTAGTTGCGTAAAAGAAAAAAGTGACTAATTCAAAAATTTGCGCCAGGAAAAGTGACTAAATTGTTGCTTAATAAGTGACCATATTATTCCCTGGTTAAACTCTCTCCCCTGACGTTTTTTAACCCGTTTTTTCCTCGATAAGTAGAATTAAAATCCATTTTTAACTGACGCACTATGGAGGAAACTAGTTTAATTCCTTTTCTTAACGTCAAGAGAGATGAAATCCTGGAACCAGGTCAACCTCGTTCCCAGGGCTTCTTGCCTTTTCGAAACACGGAAGAGCTCTTCCATGTTTCAAAAAGGCAAGAAGCCCTGAGAACGAGGTTGGGAACCAGGTATACGGAGCTAATAAATCTCTATATCTAAATACGATGTGCTTTATAATTTCGATTCAAGGACATTTCATGATTACAGTTTATGCGGATGGGGTGGCGTTACGATATACCGCAAATTACCGTTTTAGCGCCCATTCGCTAATTTACTCATCTCAAGCGTTCAGAGTAAATTTAGAAACGTTTTATTAACGTCTCTCCCGTTTAACCGCTCAGTAATGATAGAATTTAAATAAACACCCAGTGCGCTCTCAATCGAAATTGCAAAAGCGGATAAGCAAAAAGTACACCTGTCAAATTCTCCCTTGTTTTCTTCTATATATGAAGTATTTTTCACAGATAAGTATGGGAATTTGAAGGGTTTTTCAGTCAGATTAATTGTATCCAAATAGTAAATACTGCACAACTAGAGAGATTGCCCTCCCGATTAAACGCCTGAGGTAAAAACTGATATATTTTTTTAATAAGAAATGCCTAGGGCGTTAAAACGGTTGAATCTCCTTGACGTACACCGTGTAAGGCAGACAGTAACTTTGATAACGAACGAATTTCTTAATAAAATCTCACGATGAGTTTTCAAACCTCGATCCCAGAGTTTCTCTCTTTTACCAATTTAGACGCCAAGAGAGAAGAAGCCCTGGGATCGAGGTTGTGAGCTTTTTGTACAGCCAGTCAAAGTGGACACTCCATGAGATGGACACGCTGTGTGTCCAAACATAGTCATATGACTATGGTCCAAATTAATGATCTCAGACTACATAAAGCGGGACAGACGAAAATGATTGTTTACAATAACATTTTCAAGAAATTTCTCCAAAAAACATTTTATTATTTCTGCAACATGGCTCTGATTTCTTTATATTTAAGGGTATCAGGCTCCATATTAAAGGACCTAAATATCTTATAGAGTATACCGTAAGTTTCATTATTATTTACGGGATAAAAAATGCTCATATTATCCCCGTTTTGGATTTTGACCCTGCGCTAATATCAGCCTAGTACTGTCTTAGCTTATTTTATGACTAGGCTAGCTAATTTCTTTCAAAATGGCAGCAATAGGAGCGAGCGATTCAGCGATTCGACTGAACTGATAAAATGTTTTTATACTTTTGTTTGATATATTATTCGTTGCTGTTTTTTTTAATTTTTTTTGTATCAAACACCACAAGAAAGAAGTCGAAGAAGAAGGTTTCTGGCGAAAAGCGTGTGGTGGTGGTGTGGTTTTTAATCCAAACACGCGGGGAACAGAGAGACATTATATAGCTTTTAGCCAGAGCTACCTAACCCATCTCCCTATAAATAGTTAGAAGAGCCTACTTAGTCTACATAGCTTTTAATCATGAGCACACGCGCTCTTTGACCTTTGACCTTGGGGTCTTGTTTTGGGTGTAAGCACCTTTACTTTTTCAATGGATAAACAAATTTTGGAATGGTTGCCAGCCAGAGCATGCGTTGCATTTTTCTTGTCCCATTCCCATTTTCTCCAAATATATGTGTCAAATGTTTGTATATACTATCCTGGTTTACAGCCTCACAGTTTACAGCCAAGTGAGCACAAGTGAGCTCACTTATCCAGAATATAGGTAGCTAGCTATGTACCTACCACTGGTACCATTTACTAGCAGTCCCACGTCAGTATACAATATCAATATAAATTTTGCTTGGTTTGGCGGACTACTTTCTGTAGCTACAATTGATTGTTGACTGCTTTAAGCCTGAAATCCTCCATATTTTAGGTGATTTTAAACAATGTCGCACAACCAGAAATGGATGGTAATACTTACTGTATCCATTTGTCTTATCTCAGGCAAAAAACACCCTGAAGAAGAATCAGTTTTTTCAATACATGCAAATTCTGATCTCCTATTGGAACATTCATTTGGAGCTGAAGATAAATTTTCACCTCGTGGTAGCATAACTTTCAAGACTGCCAAGAGCACAACGGCTTCAATAATAAACAATGTCAAATTAGGCAGTAACGAGGTACAGAAGTTGCAGGAATTAGTCAATGAAGATGGTTTGTACTTTATCAGAACACCAATAAAAATTGGTGCTGTGTTTACGCAAGATAGTAGTAATGTAACAAATTATGTGTCAACTTTTGTTAAAGCATGCTATTTACATGGTTCAGGCTTGCAAGAAACAATAACAGTAGCAATCGATTATGCTGGTAATGTAATTGGATTGAGCATCGTCTCACCACGAAGTTCTTGCGGGACTACTGCAATGAATAGCAAGAGTGTTTTCAATTCAACTGTCCATGTACAACATCAGGTACAAATATTTTTCGAAGGGCTACTGTTCCTAAGACTAACTCTAATGAATCATTAGGCCACTTACTTTAATTCCTTGTTCATCATCAGTCAGAGACTATATTGTTAGTGTGGGATGTGTTTATTAAATTAATTATTTTCCTAAACATAACAACTTGAAAATCAGAAGACAAAATCTGGTTTTCACTAAGTATAGATCATTTCTAGATACAATAGTTTGTGTTTTGCTTGCCCATAGCAGCGAGTGGATGCATGTAGGTAAAGGATTACATAAATGAAACAACACATAAAATTTTAATACTCATTGATAACACAAGCTGAATGTCATTTTTGTTGTTTTTACTTCGAACTGAAGGAATTGTGATTAACAAGTTAAATGTTTGTTCTAAGCTAACATTATGTTTGCTAAGAATATGGGATTGATACTAGCCTGTACCAAGCCCAGAGTTAAGGCTTTTTGACCAATGAATTTTTGCTATTATGGGTGGCTCGATACTGTAATGGTTGCCAGTTAATAATTATCACATATTGCATTTTAGTTTTAAGTAGTTAAAGTGATGAAGAACTAACAATTAGAGTCGGCCTAAAGGATAAGTGTACAAAATTGCATAATGCAGTTACAGGGACCAAAAATTATTAATTATTATTGCAGTACATAAAATAAGAGCAAATAATCACTGTGGAGGAGAGGTTTTGCAGAATTCATAGCTGAAGCTATGTACCTTAAGGGAAGAAAGTGTTTGCGGAACAAAAATTATGGAATTTTATAAGAATGCGAATCGTACCTTGAATAAATTAAAGAATGCGGAATTAAAGAATGTGAATGAACGATTTTCTTTTGATTTTGCGCAACTAAAGAATGTGAATCAGTAATTAAAACAGATTTTTTGGTACTTAATTTGTACTTAAATGTAAATTAATGCAAGCTGAGCGCTTAAAAATCTTGCAAAATGCGGAATTTAAGATTAAAATCACTTGAAAATCTTGACTAATGTGGAACTAAAGAATGCGAATCCAGGGCAAATTCACATTCTTTAATTCCGCATTTTTCTTTTTTTTGTATTCTTTTCTTCCGCATTTCTTTCTTCCCTTCTGTATATTTCACTGAAAAATCACTCCTTCACATTTTTAAGCACTGATACTACAATTTTCTGTATAAATAACATTTACACTTACACTCCCATCTCTTTATTTAGGTAGCCGGAGCTGTTCCTGACACCCAAATTTATGTGAAGAAAATGAAACAAGAAAAAGCTGACCAATCATCTACAAAGGGAAATGATAATCGTTCATTTCTTGCAAAATATTGGATGTATATTATACCAGCATTTCTCTTTATAATGCTGCGTTCACAAGGTGAACCTGAGGAAGAAGGTAGCAGTGAGTGAATATCAAGACGAGACCAAGAAAAGAATTGGAAAAAAATATTTTTGAATATTAAACAGAACAGAAAGGTTAAACTGAACAAGGGCCATGTTTTAGCTTGATAAGTATAATACGTGAAAAATAGTACTGCAGTTTTAAAATTGAAAAACTGCTCACTTCTAAGGATCATTGGCTTCAACATTCGCTTACAGAAATACTATGTTTTATATAACGCTGGGATAAAAATGTCAACATTACAAGCTACACACTTAAATTTCTGCAGACCTTATCCACTCCAGAACATGATTTTTGTGAACAAGAAATATTGAGAAAGGTTTATTTTTTAATATAATGACAGTGCTCAAAATAATTAACATAGAGTTTACAGAGACATACACAAGGCAGTTTTAACACCAGTGTACGGATATGGGGGCAAAGTAAATTATTGAGGAGGATTCAATTTTCATACTTTATTTTTCGAACTTTGATAATAAACTACAGAACAAGCGGATAAACTCAAAACGACCTAGAACAAGATCCAGCACTAATCAAATGACACTTTTCACTGACCGATGCAACAACAAAAGCATAATGTATGTTTTACAACATCATGTGGTTAGCAATGAAAGGGCAGTGAAATCTGGGAACTTTGTTTCTACAGATTGTTTGTCTTAGTGGATTGTTACTTGGTTGTTCTGCTTTTGGGTTGTTCTGTCGCCCATTCATTGTTTTGATATCGAAAACTTATTTACATTAATACACAAATTTTAACAGAATAAGATACAAATTTGCCTTGAAGATTGTTTTAAATACAATATTTGTACAATTTGTTTCTTGTGCCCAAATGGAGATTTATATACTGAGAATTTAGAGCTCTGAGAATCTGGGAGAAGGGGTTTTTTCTGAACTAGAAATGGTATGGTTATGAAACTTGTTCCAAACATTTTGGGGTAAAAGAATATATAATTCCATCCTTCAATCTATGGACAAAACGTTTTTTACGTGTTCTAAGATACTGTATGCTTCTTTCTGATTTTACGATAGTTTTTATACCAATTGACTAACTATGCCTTGGTATCTGGAAATTACATTTGAAAACCTACATGAAAATTATCAAAAAATTTATATAACGAACTCTCGATGTATAACAAACATTTTTCTTTTTCCATCAGGGTTTGTTATATCGAAAGTCTACTGTAATTGAAACTTGTTATTAGTGATAATAAAATTTACCTCGTGAGATATAATAATACTTTAATGACAAGACATAGTTAAACACTTATCAAAGCTTGTAGCCTATGTATAATGTATTTTATGGTTAATACAGTGGAACCTTTCTAATTCAAAGCAATGGGGACCAGCATAATTTGTTTGAATTTGGAGATGTTCTTGGTAATTGTGCTCTAAAGTTATATCCAATACAGGGGTTGAAATAACTGCTGATCATCACTGTAGAATATTTTCAGCCAAATCTTTTCTCTATATTGATGACTGGCAGTTATTTCAACCCCTGCGATAGTGTAAATAGTTACCGGATTGTGTTGTGAAAGTAGATTTGCAAATGGAGCATCTGGTTGTTTATGTCATTCTCTTGAGACTCCTCTGAAATACCGGCTTTTTAGAAGCAGTCTGTGATTGTGATTTCAGACACATTATTTTGCGCAGTTTCAAGCATTATCAATTATCAAGGATAGACATTTTGGGCAAATCCTTCTCCCATTCTTCGATACTTTTTCTTCAAAATAACAACTAACTCCCTGATTTAGAAACACTAGATCTATTAATTTCAAGATGGATTAATATAACTATCTTGTTACCTTCTCTTTGGAAATCCATTCCTGGAATAGTGAAGAATCCATCCATGACTTAGCTTGAGTTCTGTAGCAGCAGGGCATTGTCCTCACATTTTTTAAACAAATAATTGCCTATGAAAACATTGTCAACTTCTCTCGTCAGCCTGATTTTGCAATGTTTACCTTCTGAACATTTCTCTCCATTAAGATGAAATTTTGTTTTGTATGCGATTGTAAAACAGCCCAAATTCATTGGCATTGTTAATGTTGCACAAGGAACACTTGGATAGTAATGTGGGGAGACATGTAGAGTTTTCAGCTGCGTATAATTAATTTTTCTAAAACTACACTATAGGAATGTATAATGTATGTATGCCAATGATTTCCGTGTGCTGGGTTTAACTTTCACTTGGTTTAACAGGCTACTTTCAATACTTTAGTTAAATTTTAATTTTATTCAAAAAATGGTGATCGAAATAAGAGCGAATAATCACTGTGGATATGTGATTTTTGAGTGTAACATCAGACTATAAAGCCTGAAGCTCTGCTAAAAAAAACCCTCCTTCACGGTGATTATTTGCTCTTACTTCGACCACTGAAATGGTAGTCAAAGTAAATCTTCCCATTGAGTAAAAACTTGTTCAAAGTCATTTTGCAGTGTTCTTGCATCCTTACTCCAGACTTTGAACAAGTTTTTGTCCACTGAGTAAATCTTGTTACTTCATAGATTCTTAGATTTATTGTAAATAATGTTACGCAGTTATTGGACAATATTAGCTGTTTTGCTGCTATACTGTAATTTAATCTATTGTAAGAAACCTTCCGAGGACACATCGGACTTTTTGTCATATGCAAATTCTGACCTCCTATTAGAACATGCATTTGGAGCTGAAGATAAATTCTCACCTCGTGGTAGCATAACTTTCAAGACTGCTAAGAGCACAACAGCTTCAATAATAAACGATGTCGAATTAGGTAGTGGTGACTTACAGAAGTTGCAGGAATTAGTCAATGAAGATGGTTTGTACTTCATCAGAACACCAATAAAAATTGGTGGTACGTTTACGCAAGATAGTAGCAATGAAACAGATTATGTGTTGACTTTTGTTAAAGCATGTTATTTATATGGTTCAGACTTGCAAGAAACAATAACAGTAGCAATTGATCATAGTGGTAATGTAATTGGACTGAGCATTGTCTCACCACGAAGTTCTTGCAAAACTACTGTAATGAATAGCAAAAATGTTTTCAATTCAACTGTACACGTACAACATCAGGTACAAATCAATTTTTTAGACTAATACTTATATTGAAATATATTCAGGGCGGCATTACTATTCCCCTTTTGGCTGCAAATTTGTTTCCAAAGATGCTCCTTTACAGGGTAATGCCAACCTTAATATGGTATAAATCTTTTAACAAACCTCCTCTAATAAGCCTCCTCCCTAATAAGCTCCCCTCCTAAATCTCACAAATTTAATAAGTATCTTCTCTCTAATAAACATATACAATTATAGGGGTTATTATTGGAAATTCAACAGATATAAGGTGGAGGGGTAAAAAATTATCAATGTTCTGATATTATATATTACACCTTGGAAACAAGCGATAAATTTCATTTGGTCTGTATATCATATCTGTATATTTTTAAAAATGTATACTTTGATGATGTCATGCAGTCATGTTTGTTATCTCGAAGTCGAAGGTTTGACTACAATTCCATTGACACGAAATAACACTGGGTTAAAACAAAAAGTTGAATTCACATGCAAATGTCACCCTGGGGTGAGATTTCACCCCTGTCCACTTGACAGGGACGACATTAGTGAGCGTCTCAAAAGAAATCTACAGTGAAGAGTACTGAGTCAACGATCTTGCAATAGATTGGTTTCTTTTTACCGAACAAACCAATCCATTGCAAGCTCGTTGATATAACACTCTTCTGCGTACTTTCATTTTTGTTGAATTTTGTCAAATTTAGTTTGTTTTACTCTACTAAAAAACTGATTTTATGGCGAAATTTTGAGATGGTCCTTCAGCCATGGGGCGAGATATTTCACTTGAGGGTCATGTGAATAGTTAAATCAATCGTAAAAACCAGGCAGAGGAGTAAAAAACTTTGGTACCAAAATTCATCCTGGGATCATGTGAAGTTACCCTTTACTTGTACCATTTCTAAAAATTCAATTGAACTATCTTATCGGGGGAGAAAAAATGGACTGAAAATAAGTCTAGAAAAATTAAGTCACTAAGAAAAAAGATCACTTTTCCTAAACTTTATAGAAAAATTAATAACAATTTTCTGTTATGGGTGTAGTATAGTTGCTCTAAAGATCAACATTTCAACAAATCAGAGAGGGAGGATTCATACCTATAATTATTTCTTGATAAAAGCATTTTTTAAACCTGAATAAACTGTATTTATTTCTTGACGACAGCATTTCCAAGCCTGAATTATAACTGCCGAACATCACCTGTGGATAAGTGCTTTTTTAGTGTAGTGTTCAGCGCACTATACTCAAAAAACACTCCTTCACAGGTGATATCCGACGGCTGCATTTATCAATTGCTATCATTAGAAATTCAATTAAATAAGTGTTGTTTGTTGTTACTTTGTTATTGTTGATGTAAGTAAATATAAAAAAATTCTTTGAAATTAAATATTTTATATTTATTTTCTGTGAAAACATGTCCTAGAATTGAGTGAAATTAACCCGAAATACCAAATTGTATATAAAAAAAAAAAATATTTTTCAGGTAGCAGGTGCTATTCCTGATACTCAAACCTTTGTGAGGAAGATTGAGCAAGAAAAATCTGACCAAGCTGCTGGTAAAGGTGCAGACAACCGTTCATTTCTCGCTAAATACTGGATGTATATCATACCTGTATTCCTTATTTTGATGTTAAGTTCACAGGCTGAACCCCCTGCTGAAGGAGGTGGGGGTAGTGAGTAGAATGCGTACTTGGAGAAGAGAATAATGGATTATCGTTGGGAATTACATGGAAATTGTAAGAAAGTACTTATAAGGAAAAGACAAATAATCATTGAGCGTAATTTACGTAATTTACGCTTACGTAATCGGAAGAAAACTGAAAATTCATTGATTGCATGTAGAAACAATTGGCATACATTACATATTATTCACGATTAATATAGATTTTTTTTTTATGGAGGTCGAAATCAGTGTTTGGTACATATTAAAAAGAATCTTATAGAAAATAATCTATTGCTAACACTTGGACTCCCCGCGTTTTATTTATTGATTTCGAATTTCAATAGTTTTATTTTATATTTTACTATATTAAATAACATAAGAGCTGACCAAAAGAAGAACCTATAGACAGTAATGACGTCTTTCTTGGTAAGAACCTGTTTTATTTTCACTCACATACTCAGAATATACAAAAAACTTTTAAACATAGTTTGAAAATTTTATGGTTTGTAAGGAATTCTTAAAAAAAGGAGCGAAAAAAAAGTTCGAAGAATCTAAGAAATCATAAAGTCAAGTGTTTAGAGCATAAAAGGTTGATTTCCACAAGGTGAAAGATCTGCTGCGGAACTCAAAAGAAGACATTCCATTGGTAGAAATTATTGTGGCGTCAATTTCTACCAATTGAGTGTCTTCTTTTTTCTTTCGAATTTTTGCAGCGAATCTTTCGCCTCGTGGAAACCAACCTTAACTGTGTTGTATATATGGAATAACTTATCCAGTGGGGGAAAACTTGTTCAAAGTCTACAGTAAAGACGCTAGGACAACGACGTTCTAGAATCTTTACTGCTGACTTTGAACAAGTTTTGCTAACTCGGCAGAACTCTATGATTGTAAGTAATTCCGATTTTTATTTCATATTAATTTTAAACTTGTTAAAAACGTGCCGTTTCTCATACATACAGTGGTCGAAATAAGAAGAAATAATCATTGTTGAGGGGGGATTTTGAAGCTAGGCTTCATAGTCGGAAGCAATGCTGAAAAATCGCTCTTCCACAGTGATTATTTGCTCTTATTTCGACCATGGTCGATATGTTAGCTTCATTTTCATTTTGTGATGCGATATTTCGTGCTAATTATCTAGTATAAACAGCGAGATACAGTTCTCCGCTTCGTTTCATTTATGCTGATTGTCCAACCTCGTTCACAGGGCTTCTTTCCGCTTTTTGAAGGGAAGGACTGCGGGAAGACTTCGCGCCGTCATTCCTTCAAAAGCAGAAAGAAGCCCTGGGAACGAGGCTGCTGACTATCAACACAAAATAACGTTCGAATTAATATGACGGGTTTTTTTTACCTATACCATCGTTTTCATGCGTTATGCTAAGAACTATTATATTTAACCTGCCTCAAACTAATTGTCGGACATCACCCGTGGATGAGTGTTTTTGAGTACAGCTTTGAAGCTGTTAACTGTATTCAAAAAACACTCTTCCACAGGTGATGACCGACAGTTCTTTTGAAACTTGCTTTAATATTTTGTTAGTCACTATTTTTAGTTTGTTTGCATTTTATTATTAGCTATATTAGTCTTTTGATATATAATCTACCTGAGTTCGAAAACTTTCCAGCTTTTAACGAGGATTAATCCCTGGTCATGTTACTAAGCTGTCAGATGTAACATATATTCTACAACAACTTCAATAGCTTACTGGATTACTGAGTTCCGGTCATCGTCACCCC
Organism: Neoturris breviconis; assembly: GCA_032360805.1. NCBI lineage: Eukaryota > Metazoa > Cnidaria > Hydrozoa > Anthoathecata > Pandeidae > Neoturris > Neoturris breviconis. Next base: position 2,686 of record JAULBZ010001269.1, on the reverse strand, counting down.
AACGCCTTTTTGATAATTTAAAACTATTTTACGGATCTGATAAGAGATGGCGTTGAGGAGGACCTCTTAGTTTATATATTTAGTTCTTTACGTGCAGTGTTAACAATCAGACCCTCGGAAGAGACCGCTTTTAACTCCCCCCTTGAGTTATGTGATTAATGTAACTTCTTAACGTATAATATATATTGTGAGATCTCATTCGCAGACGTTTTTTTGTCACATTGAAAGTCAAAGGGAATACGCCCTTGCAGCGTGAAGGTTGGTTTCCCATGACTTCGTATACGGACTTATGTGACGATGTACGAACAATGTACGGACTGCGTTTATGACATTTATTTAAAGCTGGGTTTACACTAGGCGAAAAATAGAAGCTTTCCATTGGTACGCCTCGTGATGCCAATTTCTACCAATAGTGTCCTATTTTAGCTTTCGCGCGAAAATTTTCGCCTAGTGTAAATCCACCTGAGGGCAAAACATATTCCGTAAAATAAGTTATTTGAAATCGTATTTGGTACTAGTTTTAAATGGATGTGAAATTGTTAGAGCAAATAATCACTGTGGAGGAAGGATTTTTTCAGCATAACTTCAAACTATAAAGTTCAAAAATCACTCCTACGCCGTGGTTATTTGTTTTAAGCACTGAGATTGTATCTATGTTAGCTACATGTCCTTTATATCTTATTCAACAACAAATTCGTTGCTTTTTTCAAACTTCGTCCCCAGTACTTTTTATCACCGTAATGTTCTAATAGAAAACTGGACTCTAGTGAATTTGATATTATATATATAGTCAAAAGTTTTTATTTAGTGAAGTTTTAAGATTTTTTAAAAGATTATATCAAAACCACGACAATGAAAAAACAGTTCATTGTTTGAATTTTTTTTATTTATTTTTTGGGCGGGGTAGCATTGTTTAAATAAGTATCCAGAGAGTGTCTATGAGAAGAAAATTGGCCAAGATTTTCTCGGAAGATATTATTTTTTTAATTAAGTGCGGTAATGCTCAACTTCTGGTATAAAACGAGCCACCTGTATTGAAATAGAGTGAAACTGTGACTTCTGTTTTGAAAATTTTGAAATTAAGTACGACTATGCTTAGCTTATGTTGTAAAACGAGCCATATATGATCACGTGTTGAAATTTGTTACGTATATTGTACAGTAGTACAGTATAAGAGTAAACGCTGTTGATTTTAATTTTAACGTTACACTTTTCTGAAAAGTTAAAAATGGCAGAATCTACAATTAAAATTAAAATAGAAGGTATGATTTTTTTTATTTCTTATTGATTATACGTTTGAAAGTGTTAAACCAAGAGTACTTGAAAATATAGATCTTCTCTAGATGATGTTCTATTCCATGTTGTTTTTATGATTTATTGGTTATGACGATTGTTTGTTAGATTGACCGTAGGAGCTATTCATATCTTTTAATCGTGATCAAATATACGTTAGTTTACAGTTATACCGTATACCTATATAAATTGCAAGAAACGTAGAAGAAATTGCAAAAATTATAAGACACAGTTTAAAAGAACAGAAAGAAGCATTGAGCCTTAAATTGTGCTAAAAGTAAAGAATTTTCAGATTTATAAAAATATTTTCAAAGCCACAGCAAAGTTTATATTAAAATATTTGTTCGATATTAAATTCCGATTAACAACAAGATACTGTAAATTATCTAATGACGCCCTGCGCCAAAAAAACAAAACATAAAAGATATAATTACGCGCCATTGTTTTAACGCTCTGTTCTAAATAACGTTCCTCCATAAAGGTTATTTAGAAAAAACAGCAAAACTTAAAAAACGAATCTGACTCCGTTAAAAAAAACTTGTTGCAATGCAATAATCCATTTGCAATGAATGCTCAAAAAAAGAAGTTATTGCATTGCGACAAGTTTCTATTTGGAGCAGCCAACGCTTCGTTTTCATGTTTTTGTGAATAGGTTCTTTGAGCGTTGTTCTAACGTTATTTGCCGGCTGGGTAGAGATTATTCTTTTGACTGAAAAATAGCATATATATGAAAATAGCAATAATAATATTGAAATAATCACTGTGGAGGTGGGAAGGGGGAGCTTTTTGAGAAAATATTTTTTTTGAGCATATCTTCAGACTATAAAGATGCAATGCTCAAAAGTCACTCCTCCACAGTGATTATTCTTACTTTAAGCACTGTTGGCAATGCATTGCGATCTAAATATTTATACTTGATTTTGATTTATTGATGTAAATTTAAACCCTAACTTATATCGTATTAATCTTGTCCATACGCAAATGAGCCCTCACAATGGCTGTGTTCAAACACCGTGAAATTTCTGTATAAAATAATAAGTTTCTTCTAGTATTCCCCAGTGGGCAAAAACTTGTTCAAAGTCCGCAGTAAAGATGAACAGCGTTGTTCTAGCGTCTTTACTGCGGACTTTGAACAAGTTTTTGTCCTCTGGGTTGTTGCACAGTGGGCATTGGTTATTGGCTGTGTTCAAGCACCGTGAAACTTCTGTCTAAAATCTACTGGTTATAATCAGCTTCCGGATTTGTTATTAAATTATACAGGTCCATACACGGCGAGCCTTGATTTTTGGCTGTGTTCAAAAATCTTGTAGATAGTCCCCAGCCGGCAAAAACCTGTTCAAAGTCAGAAAAATAACGTTAGAACAACGTTCTTTGAACGTTGTTCTAACGTTAT
>JAULBZ010001268.1:0-23185 GCA_032360805.1 Neoturris breviconis | reverse complement strand
CGATCTGGGGTAGGTGTGCATTTTTGCCACCCCCAAGCATGCTACCCAAGCTACCTCCCCCCAGCATGAATAGAGTTAAAGTTGATTTCTATCAGGTGAAAATTCTGCACAAAAGCCAAAAGAATTCAATTTGTAGCAATGTGTGGTGTTAAGTTCTACTAATGGAATGTCTACTTTTGCCATGCGCCGCCAACTTTCCACCTCGTCAAACATAAATACAGATTCATTTCATATCGTATCGTAGAAATCAGTCATTAGAATTGCTAACACAGATTTCATGATGACGTAATATAGTTGTACCTTATAGGGAGGAAAAAGTCGGGGAAAAGTGACCAATTTTTGGGCTTGGTGACGAGAGTTTCCCCTGTCTGGGAAAAGTAACCAATTTCTATGGTCGCACGGACAATTTTACCAGTTTTAATTTTACTCCGATTTTTTGGCCCGATGACCACACATAATATAAATCGACATAACGTTTTTTGCCATTTCAAGTTAAAACTATTGTTACAACGATCATGATCGATTAGTCACAGATAATCAACTGATCAGTAACTGCATCCTAGCAAGATGCCAAATCAAAATTCTCGTCGTTTGAATCCCAAATTAATTCAATCATTTTCAAATTTCAGACCTAAATATAACTGTCCGACATCACCTGTGACATCATATGTTCAGATCTTCAATGAGCACAGTATGGCCAACCGACCAATTAAATCCTATTGTGTCATGTACCCAGCCAAAGAACGTTGTTCTAACGTTATTTTGCTGACTTTGAACAGGTTTTTTGCCTGCTGGGGTAAGCAGGATAATAAATACCAATGATTCTGGAATAGCACACAGTGGGCAATAACTAAAATAACAACATTGAAGATGTTTCTTATTTCGCACATAATAGCTCTCCTACGATTTGGCATATATCTCGTCAAAAAAGTTGTACCGCAGGGGAAATTAAACAATTTAAAAATAAATTTTAAACTTCGTACTAATTGTTCAAAATTATACACAGAATCATCGTTATCGATGGAATTAAAAGCACAATCAATTTACTAACGAATATAAATATATATTAGTCTCATATTTTACATTAACAATAATATTTATTTTATATTTTGGTAATTTTGAATACATCAACTGACGATCTAAGGTAACTGTTCCCAGTAAAGATGTCCGCAGTAAAGATGCTAGAACAATATTTTCAATGTTTTTCTAGCGTCTTTGCTGCTGACTTTGAACAAGTGTTTGACCCACTGGGTTGATATTTATAAAGAGAAATATACTGTTCGAAGATATTTGCGTTTGTCAGTACTGTATTGCATCGATTAAACGCCCGGGCGCTTATTTAATTTTTAAGCCACAAAGGGGTGCGCTTATCCGAGGGGACGTTTATTCTAGGGGGCGCTTATTCAATTGACAAAACTTAGGATATCTAAATTATTTCGTAATAGTAAGCCCTTAGGTTTATATAAGGTGTTTATAAAACGCTAATCTCTCTAGTTTATTTTTCGAATAATTTTCGTAGCTCCATGACGTACAAAGCATTTATGTACTTTCGGATGGTAGTTCTATGCTTCTTCCGATGACCCCAGTGGCTTTCTGGTGATTGTATTTTGTTGTATTTTATGGTATTTTCTTAATCTTTTGATGCAAAATTTAGTCTATGTATAAGTCCCTCTTCGTGTATAAGCACTCGTCTATAAGCCCACCCAAAAGACTTACCAACTTATATAAACCCTGGGCTTATATTAACAAATTTGTGACGTCATAAATCGGTAGGAAATTGTTGAAAAAATCCACACTAGCACTTACTACTGGACTTTGCATAAGTTTTGCACACTGGGTTTCACAGTGGAATCTCTAAAGCGGACATACTATAAGCGGATAACGGATAGTTTCTGGTACACCACTGTTTATGAAACTCTCTCAATGGTGTCCACTTTATAAAAATTCCACTGTATGTGAATTTGCTATATTTGCTAAATTATTTATTTATTTTTAGGGGTTTGGATACACTGTCCACTTTCTCTATGGAAAACTATATTTGACATAATGATGATATATACATTGATCATTGTTACTTCACTACTCGTTGGTAAGCTAGGCCGATTTACACTAGACGAAAAATTTCGTAAAGCTACAAGTAGACATTCCATTGGTAGACGTGTGATTTCTACTAATGGAATTTCTTCTTTTGGCTTTCTCCCATGAAATATTTTGTCTAGCGTAAATTAACCTTAAAATAATTTTCAATGTAAAGAACCGTCTCAAAAATAAATCTATTGAAGAGAGTACTGAGTCAACGATTGCAATGGATTATTACAAGTTTGTTGACCAAACATACTTTTGTACAGATTCATTTTTGTCAAACTTTTTCAATTCTAGTTGATTTCCCTGCCAAAATGTTGGTTTTGGAGCGAAACTTTGAAATGTTCCCTAACCTACCAATGGTTTTGATTTAGGTTTCGATTCATGAGAATCGAAATATCGGAACTTGTAACTTTTGCCCTGTACCTATCGCGCATGTCTCTTGCCAAGTACAATAACATGTCTCTATTTATAAAGCGGAAAAAAGAAATTTTAATTTAAAAACCAAAGTTACATTGAACAAGTTGACTAGCCTCATGTCAAATTCATTCCAATTTGTTTATAATTTCAACTATTGACATCTACCAAGGATCAACCTCGTTCCCAGGGCTTCTGATGATGATGATGATGTTGATAAATCTCCAACCTCTTATCTTTTTTTTGAAATAATAACGTCTCACAGTCCTTCAAAAAGAGGTAAAAATGTCATGGAAACGACGTTGGTATATCTCGTTTCTGCAATCATATCTGTAAATTATTCGTGTAAATAATTTGCATGGTTCGAAAGTAAGAAAAAGATAAGAGATTGGGAACGAATATATTTATTACTTGTAGGTGTTGAATCAGGATGCGAACGAACGTACAAAAAAATCGGATGTTACAAGAAACAACCAACTCTACTTCCTGACATGATTGTAAATATAAGGGATCCATCACATCCAAATTATTCAGCTCCAGGATTAGACTGGTTTAACTACAATAACTCATTGCACAAGTATAGTATATTACTCAACCTTTCATCATACTTTTCACCAACCTCGTTCCCAGGGCTTCCTGCCTTTTCGAACACGGAAAAGCAGCTCTTCCGTGTTCGAAAAGGCAAGAAGCCCTGGGAACGAGGTTGACTTTTCACAATAGTTTCCATTTGCCATAGGGTTGATTTCGCCGCGAAATCCAAAAGAAGACATTTCATTGGTAGAAATCGACATCACACGTGGTGTGACGTCAATTTCTGCCAATGGAATTTCTTCTTTTGGCTTTCGCAGTGTTTTTTTTGTCTCGTAGAAATCAACTTTGAATTTTACACACAGCGTAAAAGACTAATCAAATACGGTCCCGTATAGTTCAAAGTCATCAGTAATGACGCTAGAACAACGTCTAGCGTCTTTACTGCGGACTTTGAACAATTTATGCCTATTGAGCTAATGCTGGAATATACAAGAGACCGTGACGTCGCTTTCAACCAATGCAATAGCTTTGTTTAGAATTTGTGCGAACGAATTAGTCTAATAGAAATCTGCCTTTAATGGTGACCCTCGCCAGGTTCATAAAAATGGCCCAATTGGGGGCTTTTCACTAAAATGGCCCCATCAACAGTTGAAAAATAAACTTTTTAAGTACTTTAAATGTTGAAACTATTCTTTTCAAAAGTTGAAAAAAAAATTCTCGAAAATGCTGACTATTTGGGGTTATTTTTTATTGTTGCTGGGCTATTTTAGTTTAAAGTACCCAATTGGGGCATTTTTACCAACCTGTCAAGGGTCACCTAAAAGCAATTATTTCTTTTCAATTTTCTTGTTAAAATAGTGATAAACAACTAACGCCCAGTAGGCTGCGACGTCTTATCAACGTCGAAAAGACATCGTTTAGACGTTGCGACGTCAAAATGATGTTTATACAACGTCGCGTGCCGACCGGGGAGGCAAAGATATAACGGTATTTCAATGTCGTTTAAACTCGTTCTGCCTAAAACTGCGGGAAAGTGGCCTACACTTATAGCTCCACAGAATAAAACGGTACTTTAGATTGCATGTATGATAGTATCTATCCCCACATCTAAATTAGAGCAAATAATCACCGTGGAGGAAGGATTTTTTAGCTTATTTTAAGGCTATAAAGCCTGAATCTATGTTCAAAGCACTCATCCACAGCGATCATTTTCAAACACTGTGTCATTAACACTTTTGTCGTTCCCTATGTTTGGTCTCGTTTTCGCGTAAATAAACTTAATATAATTACTCCTGAAGTTTTCAGAATGAAGAACATACATAATTAATAGGATACAACCATGTCTCGCTTATTTTAGTCTTGCTTGTCTCTGTGCAACAAGAGCTGTTGGATATTATGCATTCTTTGCTATTGGATATTATGGGGAATGTTACGCTGGTCGTAATTATACCGCTTTTGAGATAAAAGTAAATGATGGATTGATTAATACGATGACTTGTGTTGACGGAACATATCAGCCATGTAATAATGCTGCGCCTACGGAATGTACTGGTGCAGTGAGTGAAATATATGTGTATAAGCTTCAATTTGGAGGTGAGATATTTGTAAGCGGGGAAAAGACCTGAAGGGATGCCCTGCTAGTACGGGACATCTAACCAGTGGTCGAAATAAAAGTAAATAATCACTGTGAAGGAGATATTTTTAAGCATAGCTTTAGGCTTTGCAGCGTGCGGCTATGCTTAAAAGTCACTCCTCCACAGTAATTATTTGTTCTTAATTCGACCACTGCTAACTAAAGTCTAACCAATTTTCGACGCCTGGAAGGGCGCCACATTGTTTATCAAACTGCAGTTTTTTGAAAGATCTAGTGGATGTTCTAAGTGACGAAATTTCGGCTCAGTGTTAAATTTTTCGGCGTTTTTCAAAACAACTGATCACCGACCAGCAACCTACCACCGACCAACACACCAGTGTTGAACCGACCAATCATCAACCAACTGACCACCGACCAACCGACCAGTAAAAACCGACCAGAAACTTTTTATTTTTTTTAAAAAAAAGCAGCTTGCTTGTAACAACATTGTTTTTCTATTCACATTGTGCATTGTATAGAACTATGCCCGGCTCTGGCCCTTCGGCCCTTTGATGCCCTAAAACGAAACGTCACTTTTAAGTCATATTTTGGTTAGAACTATTATCAACGATTAAAGTTAGTAAACAAAATTTCTAGTATATAATTTATTTATATATCATTATGCATGCTATCATTCATTCCCTTTTTAGAATTAGCCATGACTTTATCCTGTTACATGAGAATAATGTAGTAGACCGTCCTTGTTACGGTACTGTAGTGGTCACCGTGTTTTATTTACGTTGACATTTACGACATGTGTTTTGAATTTGCCCTAAATACGTTCGATAATTCGAACATTCGCTTTTTTGATCAAATAACTTGTTCCCATAAGCTTCGAATAAGCGAAGGATGACAATATCTTTGGCCTTGAAAACAAAAATGTTCTTTCGTGGATCACGCTTCATTGAAGCCTACGAAGAGACAAATTATTTAATCTTTTGCACCGAACGTATACACGTATTTATTCAGATCCTTAGTTTCTTAGAGATACGAAGTTTCTTGACCTTATTTTACATGGGGTAGGTAATTGATGAACATATTTAGCACGGACTGAAATTCTTAGTTATTGAATAAAAACAATGTTGTATACATGTTGGCTAGAAATAACAATAAAAAAAAAATCGGCTGATCACTTGCGTCGGTGGTTTTGGAAAACAACTAAATCTTATACCCAGGAATCAGGCCTTTATAAAGTGAATATATATCGAAACAGTTAGCAACTGTTAAGCAACTTTTAGTAGTGAAATTTTAGTACTGGGATCTAACCTTAGTTGTTTATAAAAATAAAATGAAAATTGTATTTCAATCACTCATATCTCCACCGAGTATTCATTCATTATGGAAATGCTGTAAAACAGCGAAACCTTCATTTGGTCTGCGATTTTAAAGAACATGGTAATATTTACCGGTGCGAGTTAAGTTTGTGGAAGAACCTAAAAATATCAAGGAGATCATGGAGGAAAAATGCATCAGCGCGTAATTCCGGTGAATTGCCAGTTGTTGTTTATTCTTGTTGCTTTTGCACGTGCAAATTCGTGTTTATTATCATCATCTTCATTAAATCGAGGTGAAACGCTCGGAGAGAATTTAAGAAAATTAATTTTGTGGTCCTGTGATCCACTTCCACTTTCTGTTTTAAAAATACGTCAAGGAGCGAACCACTCGGGAATATTTAAATAACTTGACGATATTGGAATTTTGAAATAAATATGCACAGACCGTGTAATTTGCTCCTACACAATTTAATACAATGGTTGCTAAGATACATATACTAAACATTTAACTTTGATTGTCTAAAATCAATTATACTGAGATATATTCATAATGGTAGATTTAATATTCAAAATATATTATTTATTATCTTTATTAATATCGATAGTATAGTGTGAAATGTGAATAAATTTGAATTTTGAAACAAAGTTATTGTGGCAGAAAACGAAACTCGTAGAAACACACTGTTTTGGGGATCCAGTTTTGGTGGCTCAAGAATCAGCACTGAAGTTAAATTACATATTGTTTTATATACAAATCTGCAAATGAAAGCAGAAGTTTACGAGTTCTATCTATGACTATATTCACATGGAAAATCACAATACTATCTTCTTGATTTGTATTATTTTATGTACCATATTGGTTGTTAACGTAGAAGGAAGTATGTGTTAGTTATTACGTCTTTGATTGCTTGATACTTGGATAGGCAGCTAGCTAGAGACATTACTTTTCAAACTTCTTCTTTTAGTTTGCAACTGCTCTGAAGTTGTTACAGCGGGATGTGATCCAGGAAAGTTTTTTACCAGTTACAATGGATCTTGGGCATGCTTTGGTTGCCCTCCAGGACATTAGTAAGTTTTAAACATTTTATTGTTGAAAGGTAAGAGTGCTAAAGCATAAAGTGTTTGAAGTCTGAAGTGTGTTTGTGGCTCAAAATGTCATCGGGTAATCACAGACTTTTCGATTTCGAATATTTTGCACGTGGGTTTAATTTCAGGACCAGCCCGTTTTATGTTGTACCACAGTTATGTAATGGCATTACATCTTGGTCTGTAAAATACTGATAACCTTAATTCATAATATTCTGGTCTGTTACTTAATTTAAAATGGCGCGATATGAAGTAAACAACACAGATACATAAGAGCGAAGCGTGCTTAGAACGTGTGCCCTGAACTGTACTGTCTGCCATCTGAGGATCTCACGGCTCTCAGTTATTATTGAATTCATCCTTCTTTTTTGATAGTGTAGCCAACGATATGTTAGTTCGGTGCCAATCCTTTACATTAGTTTTTTTTACCTGTGGCAAGAAAAGAGAAAGAAACTAGCTAGCTGTGTGTGTGGTATTTGGGCCATATTGTAAATGTAGATTTCATCCATTATGTTGACACAACATCCCGATTTCCGTAGTCTTTCAAACTTTCCATGAAGAATAGGTCAGCCAGGATATCCATGGTTTTTATCTAATTTATTGCAAGGAAATACGTGATACAAACGAACAAATCCATCTCGTAACGTGTTGATTCAATTTAATCCTTTTCTGTAGTTTTATGAATCTCTGAGTAAACATTTCTTACAATCCATGATATCTAAAACAATTTCATTCCGTGGATGAGGATATCCGTAACTTAAATGGCAAAAAGAAGCAGGATATCGGAAATGCAGGATCATAAAATAACGTGATATCCCGTTAAACACAAACTCTTATAAAACTGGAAATCCGAAACAATTTTCTTCTAAAATACCATGTCGTCCATGTCGGAGATCATGGGTGAAAAATGCAATGGCCCATTACTTACTTTAGTTAGCTATGTTCAAACAAGCCTGAATATTAGTGCCATATGTCGGACATTGTCCAACAGAAAAGGTGTCTTTGTCCGAAAGTAAGATGGTCAACAGCGGCGGACATACTTGTCCGGTGAGAAATATCCAGCATTAGTCCGAAGTAAATGTTTTGTTGATATTCTACTTTCGTCAAAACATAACAATTTGAACTCTCATTCTTTTTAAAAACTTATGTGTTTTTTTATGTAACATGTCTTACTCGCTATATTACCTACAGACGCTGCAAAATAATACACTTAAATAAAAAAAAAAATTCACTCTAATGTTCTATAAAATGTATTTCAAATGGCTTTTCCGGTAGATAAAAGTTACTAGGTGATTGTCCGACTTGTTCTAATGTCCGGTAAAACTGCTTCGTAAGCGTCCGACGTGATAATGTAAATGTCCGATTAGTTTTTATTTGTAATGGACGTCTTGTCCGACGTAAAAAAAATAAATTCGGGCCTGTCAAATAAATACCACTGAAAACCCACAGAACCTCTACTATAGTACTATTGGTGCACACTCTGCTCTGCCAGGCTTGTGTGTGTACGGAAGGCAAAAAAGTGAGTTTGAGTTTGTCTTTATCTCCCCCTCGCACACTTTGTAGGCGTCAGTTTGCTAACACCGAATAATCGACGAATTATTATTTTTCTTTGTTACAGTACTATTATATTGTTATTGCTACTATTGTTTTATGATAGCCTAGAAGATTTGGAACAGAAGTTAAAGTAGTTACCGTATCACCATAATGTCTCCATAAGTGCCCCACCCTACCCACCCATTGAATAAGTAAATTCTCGCCAAAAATATTTATATTTTATCCACTTAGTTTTGGGCAAAATTTATCCAAATTGCAAGGTGTGAAATTTGGTTATGGCATTCTAGGCAAAATTACGAGACTGCTGGCCAAGTGTTTTTCGATTTTGGCAATATGGGACTGATTATCGGCGAAAAAGGGATTATTTCAAAAGTGGAGAATTGGAAATTTTTGAGCTTTTAATTTATATGAGGTTTTGACCGCATTCATGAAAATGGTGACCCAAAAGTTAAATAGTTGACTTTAATAATAATAATAATATTTTTTGGCAGACATTTTGTATTTTAAGGAAGCTCCACACTACTCAATTTTTTTGGTTCATTCTTTAATTTTGAAATAAATAACAATGTTATCCACTTTAGGGTCGTAAAACATAATTACTATTACGAGTATAAGTTTGGTAACGTTAAAAATTACTCTCAATGCCAATTAGAAATGTAATAAAAATACACATTCGACAGAGGAAGATTTTTCTAAAATGATTCTTAAAAAGATCATGAATAATAAAGAAAATATATTCTTCTGTTACATTGTTCTATTCTCTATAGCTTCATAACATCGGATAGTAAAAACCATCTTGTATAAAATGGATTTATTAAATAAAAATTTCATGGCTAGGAAAAATCATCCTATGTAGAATGAATTTTTAAATAAAACTATAATAGGTTGGTATATAACAGGGTTTTGTTTCAGACCAACATTAGTATTGTTAAAAATCATGTATGGTTAAAAAGCATATCCTGTACAGTGTATATACATAACATATACCAAGTTTTTAAAAGCGCAACTAATACTATAACATACTGTAGGTGTCATATCCTATGATATATAATGTGTGTATGCAATTCATATCCACTTTGGGGGAGTGGTTTTTGAGCATTGCTTTAGGCTAATATTTGAAAATTTCACTGCTCTCCTCCACTGTTAGTTGATATAATTTTACCTTGATAAAATTTGGGTGTTTATCTTTGATATGAAATTTCACTACACTCCTCCACAGTAACCCGACATAATTTTACCTTGCGAATCGTGTTCCAATTGTTTTTTTAATCTGAAACTTTACCATCTTTATAAAAAGATTTTTTAAACACTGTATAATGTGTGTATGTAAATCAGATTTATGTGCATAGGAATTTTCACTTGGTTTGGTGGGATACTTTCAATACCATATCTTTTATTGTTTTTGTGGAGAGAAGTGAGGCTCATGCTTAAAAATCAAACGAATGTTTACAGTATAGACTGAGTTAAACAAGTGAATGTCTACATTGTAGACTAAATTAAAAACCACTGTTTGTTATAATAGCAAACTTAAAATATAGTAAACATTTGTAATATACTGTAATAGTGTCTCATATTTTGCATTTTCTTTATAGTTGCCCTGGTGGAGTACAATCCGCTATCCCATGTCAGTTAGGTTACTATAATGATAAAGTTGGTGAAATTGACAATACTGCTTGCAAGGTTTGACTATTTTGAGATATCTTTACCCCAAAGGGCTATTTCATTTTTAAACCATGCATGCCACCATGGACTGTAAAGATATTTGAGAATTCGACAAATATGCCCCTGGAAAAATAAGACCCAAACAGAATAAATCGCTCGTCTTTTTTAAATATATAATCCCATTCGTTTTTAAATGGGGTCCTATGTGAATTGAAAATGGAATAGCCAATTTGTTGTGTGTGTGTATCTTACCTATACTAATATTATAAATGATTGTTCCCCCATGTCCCCATTATGTTGTCTCTCACATATTTCACTTTAGGGTGTTTTTGTGCTCTCTTCCTCTTTTTTATATTTTATTCTTTTTTTATTTGTTAGTTGTACATTATGTACAACTAACAAATATCACTAATGGCATAGTTAAGAATTATGCAGTACACGAGTGGCAATTCTATTTTTAGAAAGATAAGCTTTGTGCAGCTTTGTTTGAAGTTCAAGCTTATTTTGCAAAACACCGTATCTGTGGAGTGGATTTCAACTTATAATATGTGCCACATCATACAATTGAAATACTGCATATCCTTTTTAGATTTGTCCTGGTGGATCTTACTGTGCTGTTCGTGGAAATCTACCCGAGCCCTGCCCACTTGGCTATTACACTAACAGTACAGGAAGTTCCTCGTGTACCATATGTCCACAAGGTTACAGCTGTGAAGTTGCCGCTGACAAACCAACTAAGTGTTCATCAGGATATTACAGTGCACAAGGAAATGTAACATGCTATGGATGTCCTAGTGGTTACTATTGTTCTAGTGGGGATCCACCTATATCTTGCACTTTTGGTGAATACTCACCGTACTTATCAGAAAACTGTAAAAATTGCCCTAGGGGATACAAATGTCCTAGTCTTGGAATGTCTGCACCAATTAAATGCATTGATGGATACTATACTAATGCGGAAAGGCAAACTTCTTGTATTATGTGCGAACAAGGCAGAAGCTGTGTGAATGGAAATGCATCTGCTATATGCCCTGCTGGTACTTATAGTCCAAGTGGAATATTAGACTGTTTCCCTTGTGGACCTGGAAATTACAGTTCTTCTGGGTCACCTGTATGCCTTCCGTGTCCTGCTGGAAAATCATGTTTTGATCCATCAATAGCACCAGAAAATTGTGCAGTTGGTTATTTTTCAAATGCCGGAGCTGGTTCGTGCTCTTTATGTCCTCTTGGTTATAAATCTTTTGGTAATGGCACTGGATGTGTACCATGTAATGCAGGGTTTTACTGCCCAAACCCAAGGTATATACCCTACTTATGTTGTTGGTTTTAGCGTTATCTCTTATTTATATGAGGCAAAAAAGAGTGAATAATTGTTGTGAAGGGGGAATTTTTACCATATATCTTCTATGCTCAAAATTATTCACTCACCACATGATTAGTTGTTCTTAATAATAATTCTTAATAACGAAACAATGTTAGTGGTGAAAATAAGAGCAAATCAGCACTGTGTAAGAACGATTTTTAAGCATAGCTTAATAATGCTCAAATATCCCTACTCCAAAGTGATTGTTTACTCTTATTTTTACCACTGACTGTAATGATACAGAAAGTATATACTCAGGCCTTGTCATGAGAATTTAGTTGGGTATACGACGATTCTCATCTGCACAAGCTCCTGGGTATGTGATGGTGTGTGTGATGTAAAAATTGATGACATCATCACAAAGGGGAAAAATTTTCAAAATTTTTGTTTAGTTTTCTATGTAAATTGCCAAATTTTGAGTCGAAATATGAAGAAGAAGATTTTTCGACAAAAATCTTTTTCTGCAATTTGTTAAAAATCACACATCTTTGACACTTTGTGCATGCAGTTGTATCCTGACCATCATTGTGGAGGAGAGATTTTGCAGAATATTTTCAGACAAATTTTGAAAAATCTTTCCAAAAATCTCTCTGTGCAATTTTCCTCTATGTATTGGTCAGATATTTCCGATTCATCTGGTCTTTTCCCACATCTTGGAGAGGGGTATTTAAAAGAGAGTTAAAAGAAGGGGGTGTTTTATCAAAGTATTACGATGCAAAGAATTGTGTTATTATTTTTAATAGTTATCCGATGGTACCATGCCCTCTTGGTATGTATTCTCTTGGAGCTGCTATTATGAATTGCACTGTATGTCCTGCAGGCTATGCATGCCCAAATGCTGGATCGAGTCCTGTACCATGTAGTGGAGGTAAACTAATATTTTTGCAGTGTCTGTGAAGGAGGTCAGTGAGTTATTTAACTTGAAAATTGATTGGCTCTTTCCATGAATGAATGAATCAAATTAAAGTTCTTCCATTTCAAACTTTCACAAGTCACAGTTGTTTCAGTAGCCTGAAGCAATGCTCAAAAATCACTCCTCCACAGTGATTATTTCTTTTTATTTCGAACACTGTGTTTCTAGTTTTCTATTAAAATGGTTTGGCTTATTTTCCTTCCATATGACATTTACAACTTTAAATACTAGGTCCAAGTCCCTTGCATCGTCCTCATATTGTTTATGCTTCTGAGACTAAGAGATGATACAAAAATGTGTTTAGATCACATGATTGTGAAGTACCCTCATTGTGGAAAACATTGTAGAAACACATGCTACATGAAAATTTTACTAATTTCATACAACTGTCTTTGGCTATAGGCAACTAAATAATAGCAATTTGTAGATTATGCCTTAAGCCGACTTTTTTATGCGATTAAATTTGGTGATTCTAAGATATATAAATTTGGTGTGTATTTTATTTTAGCGATTTTAGGCAAAATTAGTGAGTCTGAGAAATGTATTTTTGGCAATATAGTGAGTGTAATAACACAGATGTTGACAAGGAATGAATAACAACCAGATTCATTACTTCCATGTAAATTTTTGCCTTTTTACATTTATACACAAAATTGATCCATAGGGGTAGGATTTCTGGTTCATTTCAATTGTCCATTATCCCCAGCTTTTCCACCCATTAATAATGGTCGCTTTACAATCCACAGACTTCACCCCCTGACCGAGAAATATAAAATTGGCAAATTTTTTATTTTTGCGTCTAGCGATTCACAAAAAATCATTAATATTAGCTAATGTAAAAAAGTTGGCCTATGGCAAAAGGTTAGTTCCAATGACATGGTAAATCTTTTACCATCTTCAGAATATGGTAGTTTTAGTTAAAATAGGCAAAAAATGAAAATAATAGCAAGAAGTTTAAAACTTTCTTCAGTTGCTTTAAAGCCACAAAAACAACGATTATACAACATATGTTTAGCCTTCTCGTTATTTATATTCATTTCAATTTATGTGGATATCAAATATCTTTATTATAAGATTTAAGAGTTGCTGTGTTTTAATGGCATTTGAATTATAAACAAAATGGTTCATGCTTCAGAATTCCAAATAAGCGTTAGAATATGTAAGAAAGCTGCAGTGGTCAAAATTAGAGCAAATAATCACTATGGAGGAGTGCTTTCTGAGCGTAGTGTCAGTCTACAAAGCCTGAAACTAAGCTGAAAAATCCCTCTTCTGCAGTGATTATTTACTCTTATTTCAAACACTGAGCTAAGTCTATGATCTTGTAATCATAACTGAGGAGATGGCTAACTGATATATTCTTTACCCCTTTTTACATTTGCTATTATGCTTATTACTACAAGGACCATGGCTTATTTCTGTGACGCTACATAATAGCAGCAAAGAATAATGCCGAAAATGTTTCAAAATAAGCTCTCTGTCTGTTCTGTATAATATATGTTTCTGTAACTGCCTTAAATATTGACAAAGTTTTGAGTGATCTTCACTCATTTTTAAGGGACAAAGCTGTTGATCTATTGAGCATTGGGTTGTCTCTTTTAAAAAAATGTGACTCTTTTAATTCTATAGAAATGTACTGTCTGCATGTGCAAAAATATTAAAATAATCTATGCAAACATGATGTTCCCATACGGTAATTTAAATAAGAGCAAATAATCACTATGGGGAAGGGATTTTTGGGCATAGCTTCAAGCTTTTGTAGCCTGAATCTTTGCTCAAAAATCACTCCTCCACAGTGATTATTTGCTCTTATTTCAAACACTGCCTTTTACTATTTAGTGAGTTTTTGTATAAAAAAATTGACTAGGAAATGAGAGGAGATCATTTCAAACTTCGTCAATATAAATATATACATGATGTGTCTATAAATCTTTCGTTAATTCTTTCTACTATACAGTTCAAGTTTTATAACCAACATCTACCTTCAAAGTTATATATTTAACTTGTATATTTACTATTTTCATTCAGCCACTTACTCAACCGGTTTTGCAATATCTTGTCAGACATGTATTGCTGGACATGGATGTTCTGATCAAAAATCAATACAGCAATGTCCATTTGATGCAAGTAATGGATATACATACAGTACTGACACCAGTAAGAAATGTCCTCATTTTTTATTCGTTATTTCTAAAGTTAAATAATGTATATGAAAACCATACCCAGTAGGCAAACACTTAACCAAAGTCTGCAGTAAAGACGTTTTGTTGTTCTATCTTTACGGCTGACTTTGAACAAGTTTTTGCCCGCTTGATAATTATATTTTCATAAGGTTGATTTCCATAATTTTTTTTTTTTCACTCTAATATATATTTATTTAACATTAGCACGGAGGCAATCCCGGCACGCTCTTTTAACCTTATGGACAATTTTACAACTGAATGTTGGTGTGTGTGCTTTACGTTTTTGTAAAAAATAATAATAGTAATAATAACATTCGTTTTTGAAATTTAATTAAGAATTCTGCTCTCGTGAACAGCTAACATAATATCCAATTGTTCGTTATTCGAATGTTCATAAATTGAACGTGTTCCTCGTTTTCCATAATGCATAAAATATCGCACGGAAGCCAAAAGAAAACATTCCATTGGAATGGAATGTCTTTTTGGCTTTCGCACATAATTTTCCGTCTAATGGGAATCAACCTTTGACCCTATATTTAAAATACCTTTTTTCATACTCGAGTTTACGGGAATCCAAAATTATAATTTCAAGCCTCAAGATAACGGTCAGACATCACCTATGGAGTAGTGTATGCTAGATACATAGTTTTGCATTTAAAATTTGGACACAATGACAACTATAATAAGATGGTTAATTTGTAATTGGTACCTTTTTTTAGTGCTTAGTTGTAACTCGTGTCCTGTAAAAAGTACTGGTCAAGTTTGTGTGTCACGATATGTTATTCCAACTAGTTGTAAGAGTGGAGAAACAATAGCTGCAAATGGTACTGCTTGCATTCCTTGTTCTGCTGGCTTTGAATGTGTTAATCCTGGTGCTGATATGAAATCGTGTCCTTCTGGACAGTGGTCTCTTGCATCTTCCACTTCTTGTCAAACATGCCCTCTTGGATTTCATTGTCCAGATGCAACTGCTCTACCAGTTCCATGTACATCTGGAACATATCGAACAAGTCCATTAGATTTAACATGTACATCATGTCCTGGAGGTTCATCATGTGCTGATTCAGGTCTTGTCCCAATCACATGTACTGCAGGTAAGAATTTTCTTATTCTTGCAGGGGGAGTTGTTTCACCCCCCGTCCTAACATTTTGGAAAGTTTCAACACTACAGCATCGTTCCATCAAAAGTTACCCCCCCAGTATTGAGGTGCCCCCAAAAAGCCCAGTATTAATAGGGTTACAACTGCAACAAAAAAAAGTCTGAGTGTTTATGCACCACTCAACTGTTCATTCTAAACATTTAGTCATTTTTCATCCATCTCCAATCTTAAGATATATCTCTACTAGGCGAATTCTTTTACGCAAATTCTAACTGAAGCCATTACATTGGGAACCATCTCCGTAATTCGTTTAAAAAACCAGCTATTTTTGCAGCTTTAACTATTGAAGAAAGCAAAGTGCAAATATACCAAACAGTTCAAGATGTTATCAAAACAAAGAATTTTGGAGGTTAAGTTGAAAAAAAACTACATCTGCGATGAAGAGTATTAAGTCAACGAGCTTTGAAGAAACCAATTAATTGCAAAATTGTTGATTCGGCACTCTTCTCTGCAAACAAATTTTGGAAATGGTCCCTTGGTTAATAATGTAATGGCTTGATTTAGAATTTGCCTAGTGGAAATCTGCAAATTATGAGTATTAATAATAAGATATACCTGTGCTTTTGAGCGTAGCTTCAGCCTTCCTTCACACTGATTACTCGCTTTTCTTTCAAGTAGTGTATAGTTACACAAATTAAAACACTTGTCATTATAGTCATATGTTAAAGGCACATAATTTTCACCAGTTTTGCTAGATAAAGTCAATTACACTTTGTGATTATCACCTCTTATCATGTTGTTTATAAACAAATTTTGAATTGTGTTTATTTAGAAGTTTTTAACTTTTATTTTGACCACTGATATGTAGTACAGCCACCCAGAGGTACTCTTCGATATGTACTCGTCGTGTTATAGAAATCAGGAAGGAAATCAAATAATCACTGAACTTCTAACTTTCATCTCCAAAATCTGTTCCCGAGGGAAGAGTGCTTGCTCTTGCAATTGATTGGTTTCTTCATTCCAAAGAAACCAATCAATTGCAAGCTCATTGACTTAACACTCTTCATCATAGATTAATTTTTCTCAAATTTATTGATTTCTACTTATTTAAAGCCGTTAAAATATCTGCTTATTGAAACAAATTTCTTTGATGATTTCTTTGCTATTATAGATTATTTCTTTAAAATATATCCCCCACATTGATGACTGGCATTTAGTTTAACTCTATGTATAGAACCCTTTTAATACGTTGAACAAGCTTCAAAATAACGGACGGACATCACTTGTGTAGCAGTATTTTTTTAGTACAGTTTTCAGGTTTTCAGCTGAAAACTGTACTCAAAAAACACTCATCCACAGGTGATGTCTGATCGTTGTTTTGAGGCTTGGTTGAACAATTGTTATTTTAGGATATATTAGTGCTCCCAGTTCAATTGAATGTGAATTATGTCCTGCTGGATACCAATGTCCAGATAAAGCAGATCCATCAAAGAATGTTGCATGTGTGGATGGATCATATTCAATTGCAGGTTCAACAATATGCACAAACTGCTCTGCAGGAAATTTTTGCCCAAGCACACTGTAAGTTTGATCAAATATGATATATCAACTCTGGATTGAGGGTCCAAAATGGAGTATTATTCAAATGCAACCATGGAAGTTATATAGGGATTTGTCTTAGATTATCTCTGTCCAACCCTGTAGACATGTGTGACATGTTAGCAACATTGAAATAACTACTTTTGTGTTCATAATTATCAAAACGTTACCAGAGGAAGAGTGCTGAATCAATGATCTTGCAATTGATTGGTTTCTTTGTTGCGAAGAAACTAATCAATTGCAAGCTTTTTGACTTAACACTCTTCATCATAGATTAATTTTTCTCAAAATTATTGAGTTTTACTTTTTTAAAGGTGCTAAGATATCTGCTTTTGGTACCGAATTTTGGAGATGGCTCCTTAGGATTAGTCTTAGATTTTGTAGCTATGTGATTGTTTGCTCTTATATTGACCACTGCACAAAATACTTTCATCTGATGTATAAACATGTAATGTACATATTTTTACTGGGGATCAAAGCATGTGCATGATTAGGTACAAAAAGCGCACACAAACAATATTTTGTATGTATGCATTTTGAATATATATATTAGAGAGTTATGCAAGGCTAAGTATAATTAATTATTCACTCATAGTCATCTGTCTCATTTCCATTTTTCGGATTAATGTTACCTCGTTTTTGTTGATTATTGGCTTTGAACACAATATGAAAGGTAAAATTGAAAATCAAAAGGGTATTTGATATTTTATCATAGCAAATAATCACCTCATCTGTCACATAAAAAATGTGTTCAAATTGACTATGAATTAAAAATCAATTATGTATGGCCTAACTCTTTTTCAATTATGCATGGCCTAACTCTTTTCGAACATTTACAGATGATTCTGTTTCTCAGTGTTTGAAATAAGAGCAAGAGGAGTGATTTTTGAGCATAACTTTTTTGAAGCTATGATAAAAAATTCTTCTTCCATTGATTGTGCTGATAGGCTTATTTCAAATACTTCAAAAATATGAAACAAAACCCAGTGTGTGTGAAAAACTTGTTCAAAGTCTATTGTTCTAGCCTTTTTACTGCGGATTTTGAACAAGTTTTTTACTATTTGGAAAGCTGGATGAAAATATGTACGAAATCTGTATGGAATAATTATTTTTAAAATTTCATTCACGGTATACTAAAAATATATATTTCTGCTACATATATGTTGACAGGATATTTTGTTTAAGAATTCGTGATAAAATTAAAAATTCATTTTATAAAATGTTTTATAGCGATATTATACATAACCCACTATGCTGCTACTGCTCTTGGTCTACATTTTTCTAAGGACTTTATTGTGAGTTCACCCTGTACTACTTTATAAACAAATGAATACAGATTTTGAAATAAGAACTAATAATCACTTAACGCTTAACTGGAAATGCTTATTAATTTTTGGATATTTGTCCACCGCTCTTATTCCCTCCGCTTATTAACTTTTAGGAAATCAACAATAGCATAAAACAGAGTAAGCGCATAAAATAAGTAACAAAATATTTGTTGCCTGACTAATTAATTCTACATAATAATGAGATATATTTTGATCCTATGATACATAGTTTTCTTTTATGAAGGTATAATTCAGCTTGTTGATAACTGGGCTTTTTAGAATACAACACAATATAAATATAAAAAGCACTCTTATTTTTAATTTTAATGAATTTTAATGAAAGATGATCACATTGACATTAGCGTGGTCAAAATAACAGTAAATCAATCGTTATTGTGGAAGAGGGGGATTTTTGAGCAACTTCAGGCTTTGAAGCATTTTTTAATACTAAGTGCTACTGACATCTTTTGGGATATTTTTGCGATAGTGGATTCCACTAAATGAAAATTAAAGCCAAAAGAAGACATCCCATTGGTAGAAATTGACACATGACGTGTGACGTCAATTGCTACCAATATAATATCTTCTTTTGACTTTCACCTGCAATCTCAAGCCCAGCGTTTTACTCCTTCTTGAGATCAAGGGAGAAAGAGAGAGATGTAAGAGCGTATGTTGTCTTTATTTCGTTACAGACCTATCCTGGACTTAAAAGACTTTTCAACGTTTATCTTAGTACGCTTTCATACAAAAAAGTTGTTCCGAACTTTCAGAACTATTCGGAAAGAATATGTCGAAAAATTGGGAGTTCGAAATAACGGCGTCTGAGAAAAAACAATAAAAATTGATATCGTAACTTTTTTCTTTGACTTTTTGAATACACTATATTAAGATATTCGTGAATATGTCATAGGGAAAGCTGGAAGAAAAATGTCATAGCTAAGGTACATGATGAATTTATTTTAAAAAGCAAAAATAATTTTGAAGAATTGTGTCTATGTTTTGAAACGTGTTGCAAAGTTCGAAAAATCCGGGTTATTGCGTGACGGGACTAAAAATAACCAAAAAAAATCAAGGAATTCTAAAAATACAGTATTTGAAAAATCGAGATAGTATTGTACATAATTTTTTTTTGTCAATAGAAAAGAGACCCTGGGGGTCGAGGTCGAATCAAGCTGATATTTGAAATTCTTACTTGATAATCATTTAGATATTTTCTTCAGAATGAATTTGAAACCACACTGAACAGGGGTAAAAAATAGGGAACCTCAAAAATAATAAAACTTATTAGATATCTGAGCGTAAGTTACGTGACGCGTATTTAGATTTTTTTAAAACTGTTTCGAGAATTATGATAAAAAAGCACGGTTGTTTAGGAACGCTCGAACGCTCCCTTCATTCACCGCATATCAAAAAGCACGGTTGTTTGGGAACGCTCCCTTCATACACCGCATATCAAAAAGTTATGTTGATTTACACCAATTCTCGGAGGAGAGGGCCAATTCTAGGCAATTAAAAATAGGCAAGGTTGTTTTTCTAACCACTGAAGAGGGGGATATTTTTTTTGTTCCATGTACAACCTCCCCCACCCCCGTATAAATGATGAATGAGAGAAAAAATGCTACCCTCTCTAGTTTTTTTTTCTGTTAATTTTTGCATCTCCTGGCGTACAAATCATTGATGTACTATCCGTCCTGGTAATAAAGCAAGGTAGTTTCATGCCTCCTCCAATGCCCCCCTCCCCTCCCCCCAATGCCTTCTGGTGCATGGCTTCTGTTGTAATTGTTATATTCGTTGTCATCTGTATGACATAGTATTTTCTTATGAGCTTCGTTTTCTTTGAATCCTTGATATCAAATTTATTCCATATGTAAACCCTCCGTATTAAAAAAATGCCTGCAACTTTTACAGGTCTGGAAATTCAGGTCGGCATTGCCCTGTAGAGAAACATTTTTGAAGACCTTTGCAGCCAAAAGGCTGCGAATTAGACTCCAAAGATGCTCTCCCACATGGGAATGCCGACTTGAATTTCCAGACCTGCTTTATATAAGTCCTGGGCTTATATTCAGAGTTTTACGGTATTTTGATTAGCAAGACGAAAGGCACAAAAATTCGAATTTGTTCCAAGAGCAACAGAAACTGTCGAGTTTGCAGGAAGTCCTAAGATCCCAAGTCCGAAGTCTTAAACCTATTAGGCCTAGGCTTTTTAGGATTTCAGCAGAGCCGAGGGATGCTTTTTGATGGAACCATGCTTTAGTATTAAAACTTTCCAGAAAGTTAGGCCAACACATACTTACTTACTGGATTGAGCTTGCTTGGCATTTTAGATGATAAAAATATCAGGTGGTAGCTGCATAAAATTTATTTTAGAGGTAAAAAATATTTTGGACAAAAATGTTTTTCCAGTAAAAATAAGAGAGAGAATTTTTTTTCAGAAAACAATTTTTACCACCTGTCAAATATTTGGTTGCTAAGGGAAAATTATACTTAGTGACCCAAAAAACATTCGTAGATAATTAATCGTAGATAAAATATAGGAAAAATCCTAAAGTTTCTAGGCATAAAAGCCAGTTATGAGAAAAAGTATGAAGGGGAGGAAGGCCTCTCCGTCTTTCTTTGCAGCCTCGTTCACAGGGCTTTTTTTATCTCTGCGTTCTACACATTTTGGTTTTAATTGTCCCGTCGAGAATTCGCGAAGTATCACATAGTTTATGGAAACGATTGTCTAAAAAAACAGTATCTGACGATTTCTGTTCAAAATATGCTCGTGTTACTAACGAACAATCAAGTACTTTACTAATTCTGTCAGTAATATATTTGACGTCATCTTGGCGGACGGTCACGTTTTTGAAGTAAAGTTTAACATCAAAATATACTATCAAATAACCTTCAAATTCATTCGATTTCTACACAAAAACAGCTGAAGAAGAAGAAAAACAGCTATCAATTAACAAAAAATTATAGTTGCGTATAAGTGAGCCCCCCTTTACGATATGGTGGGTCGAAACGACCCTCCGGACAACGTTCCGCCCGATAAAGGCAACGAAAACATAGTCTTGGTTGACAATGGCACCAACGGAAACACGGTCACGGAGCGGGATGGAAAAGTAACTAGAGATATCAAAGATGTTGTCAACAGTGACAGAGATAGCGACAGTAGCGAGGATGATTCTAGCAACGACAATAGACCAATTGACGCTAGCACGAACAAAGTTGCGCCAGCAAATGATGCCGTAAACAAAACTGAAGAAGGTGCTGAAGAAAAAATGAGTTTTCCATCTTGTGCGCATGCTGGCTGCATGATTCCTGGAAACAGGCTGATGTTAGAATGCAAGAAATGCAAATGTCGCACACACTATGCGTGCACATATCTGCCATCGCATCAACTGACACTCTTCTTACAAACTGGGTACCGGAAATGGCTCTGTCCTCGCTGCGTAGGCGTAATTGATGCAGGAACTTTGGAGTATAGCGTAGAAGTCAAGGTGATTAAACTATGTAAAAGAATTAAAGAGCTCGAAGCTGAACTCTCACGCAAATTGAAAGCCCCGGTTCAAACTGATTCAGCTTCGAAAGAGTATGAAATCATAAATAAGCAAAGAGAAGATTCTGAAGCTGAGGTTAAGAAAGTAAACACAGAGAAAGAACAGCTGAGAATTGAGAACTTGAGGTTGAAAAAATCAGTCGATATATTAAACGTTCAAATTGTCAAGCATAAAAACGACTTAAAGAATCAAGAAGAGATGTTCAATGAAGCAGGTAACCCTGACTACGATCAATATGCTAATCTGGAACAATCTATGAAAAATAAACTGGACATACTTGGAAAAACCCTCCGTGACTCGTTAAGCAAACAAATGGAAGTTAATGGAAAGGCTCTCCGAGAATCGATAAGTAAACAAATGGAAAATAAATTAAATGAAGTGACAAAAACATACGCTCAATCCATCACTAATGCCCAAGAAAGTGCAACTGCTATTGTACCTACACCAGCGGAGGATTTCCGCTCGATTATGCAAGAGCAAAACAATCACCGACTAGTCGAAGAAAATGATCAAAAGGCTAGATCCTGTAACATCATTGTGCATAGAGTAGAGGAACCAACAAGTGAAGATAAAGATCAGGCCAAGAAGTGTGATAAAGACTTTTTTGCGTCCTTGCTCGAAACCATTAGTGTGGATGTCACCTTTAAGTCGATATCCAGAATAGGTAATTTGGACCGATCTAAAAAGCGGCCCATCAAAGTTGTCTTGCAAAGCGAAGTCGACAAAAACAAAATAATGGAAAACCTGAGGAATCTCAAGGACAAAGCTGAGTACAAGGGTATTAGCGTCACAGACGATTATACAGTGGCAGAAAGAGAATCGATTAGGAAAATAGCCGAAGAAGTAACATTTAAAAATTCGCAGGAGCCTGCTGACTCCAGATACATCTATAAATTCCGAGGCACGCCAAAAAACGGCCTT
>JAULBZ010001267.1:0-23191 GCA_032360805.1 Neoturris breviconis | reverse complement strand
GAGAATACAAATACACAATTATTTTAGAAGAACGATATATTTCGTTTCAGCGAGTTATATTGGCTGAGTGATACATTAGGCTCCATATAAAGAGGCCGTAAGTCAACGTTATTATAATCTTCTTCCTTCATTATCTGAAGAAGATTGAGGTATTGTGTACTACGTTATATAATTATAGAAATATAAAAAAATATCGATCAACTGTATTTTATCTCTTTGTTATAAACATAACTTTTAAATAAACTTTATAACAATGTAATTAAAAGAATAGAAATGTACATTTCATCCGTTTATTTATCAACAGCAGGTACAAAAGGAAATAAATAAGCTCATATTGGGTTAGATATCAAACTATTGAAGGGAGACCATACCTAATAGCATGAAGCTGAAACAAAGGGCATGGCTACCCTTAGGCGAATACAACTGATGATACAGGACACACAAGACAACACCAACATATTGAATCAGTTGGCAAATATTTCACTACTCTCTTCCACAGTGATTTGATATAATTTTACCTTGATAAAGGTGTTCAATTGTTTATTTGACCTGAATCTTTATCAACTTAAAAAGGACATGAAATCCTAATGTCATGTAAAGTTTGGGTGTTTATTCTTAATATGAATTTTCACTACTCTCCTCCACAGTGACTTGACATAAATTTTACCTTTGTAAAGTTGTTCCATTTGTTTATTTGACCTGAAATGTTATTTTATTTTTTTATTTTTGTAGTTTTCAACAAATCCTTATAGAAATGGTTGTAATCCTTGAAACTCTTTTAAAAAGTTACCTTTTAGCAACAGACCATTTAAACCATTTTCCAAACATTCACTCTTTAAGGTCTTACTTAGACCAAATCAGACTATAGCAAACAAGTGTGAATGTGAAGGAAATATGAATTATCTGGACTGTTTTAACTGACATTGGAATCCTTAAGGGTTCATTATAATCATGCATTTGTTGATACATCTTAATATTTAGTATAATATGCGGAACTAAGAACACAAGAAAAAGTGTTTTGCGAGCTCCAATTTTAAAATGTTTTTTGCTCTACTTTCTGTCTTATTACAAGTGTATATACATATATATGATAAAAAAGGTGCACACGCTTTTGCCGGAACAAGTTCTTGTTTCCGAAATAATAATATTTTGTCTCTCCCCATATTTGTAAGCCCATCTTCCTTGCCCTAGACTTTATCACTGTAACTTCTTTAAACAGATTCAGAGATAAAAATACGAGTTGATCTCATATTGAAGAACTTGAAATATAAATATTATAATAATGCTTTTTATTTCATGTAAAAAATCTTCAACGGTTCTCAAGATATATACTTGTTTGGTTAATTTATGCGAAAATTATGACATCTTTGAGTATATCATATGTGGTAAAGGAACTTTAATGCTGATACCTCCAAAAATAATACTGCTTGGTGCTTAAAACTTTAGGGTAATGTTGGTTAGAACAAATGACATCTTTAGAAGCAAAAATTATTTTTCCAAATTATATTTCCAAATTGTATATACCTGTAGCTAGTTCCAGGCCTCTTTGTATTTTTGCTTACATTACATTGTAACTAATTATCAAATTTGATTTCAGAACATGATAAGGATTTGTACATGTAAATTTTAATATTAAGCAACAACTCATTGTATAAATCAATTTAAGCAAAAATATAAAGTCACCTGGAACTAGCTCCACGCAGAAAAATAAAATATGTAATTTGTCACACTACTGCAAAGTTTTATGCATCGAGCTGCATTATTTGTGGAGATGTCAGCAATAAAGTACCTATTATATTTTCTATACTCTAAGATGATGTTATAATTTTTGC
The DNA here is from genome assembly GCA_032360805.1 of Neoturris breviconis. Taxonomy (NCBI): domain Eukaryota; kingdom Metazoa; phylum Cnidaria; class Hydrozoa; order Anthoathecata; family Pandeidae; genus Neoturris; species Neoturris breviconis. Next base: position 21,359 of record JAULBZ010001267.1, on the reverse strand, counting down.
ATAAATTACTTTATACTGGTTCCTTCAAAAACCTTCAAACTGTAATATCTTCAGTACCGTTAAAGATTTTTTTACATGAAATAACAAGTGATGTTATTTATTTTTTAAGTTCTTCAATATGGAATCTCTTTAATAAACCTTTGTGCAGAAGGTCCGCATACACTTATGGACAGAAGGTTTCAATCTATAGAATATGAAAGTTTAAAGTCAATACGACCAAGATTACGTAAGTTGAGGCTCGAGATGGGATTGGTTTTTATAAAAACACAATGAATATTCTACAGTTCTGTATTTTATCACACATTTTTTAATTTAAATAACATTTGCTTTAAATTTGGTGGAGAAAGGATGTGAGTGAAAACAGAAGACGCTAAAATAAACACCAGTGATTCTTCAAATATAGTATATTTATTATGATCCAAAGAAGTGGTTGTCAGTGTTAATAATTGATTAGATTTTACATAAACACATGTTAGTTAATCTTGTACAGAAGGATTATAACATTTAAAAGTTTAAAGACAAAATCTTATGACGTAGAGACATTTTTTAAACTAGTAAATGTTATTTAAAACGGAAATTGTATTTCCAATAAAAAAGAGTAACACGTTTTCTTGGTACAAAATGATCTGTTCATGCATAGAAGCACATTACTGATAATTATTTTTATTTTCTAAAAAATCCAATTTCTGATTTGGTCAAACATACCTTTTAATGAAACATATATATTTGAAAAAAACAGATATTCTGATGTCATACCAAAAACAGCAAATATATAAAAATATTGCGTTAGACTAACCGCAATTAATCCAGGATTTGTAGTTCAGAAGTTAGAAAGACTTTTTTTTTTAGCCATGGGTAATATATGCTATCGAAATACCCACTAATATTTGGTTAATCCGCAGAAAAATAAAGTCGGTCTCATCTCTATAGATTCACGGAATACTGTATTATACCAAGTTTTATCAAAATCCCTCCTCCACAGTGATTATTACTCTTATTTCAACCACTAACTTGTCGACCTATACAGCAGTTCTATTTTAACTGGACTTTGACCTTTGCACTGAAAAAAGAGGAAATGAACAATGTTTGGCTGTGATGTTTAAAATGGCTTCAGAGGATATGCTAAAAAAGTCCCTTCTTCATAGTGATTATTTATCTCTTATTTTGACCACTGCATAATTTGATAAATTCTTATTAATAAATACAAACCTTAATATTATATATATATATATACAGGATATAAAACTTAGATAGAACATCAAGAGAGTTTTTAAAAGCTTTTTATTCGTTCACAGCATATTATCTTGCAAGGCTAGGGTGCTTTATTCGTAATCTATTTCCTCTATGTTATTAACGTGTGGATTAGTCATGTAAGATCATTTAAAAAATAATCTCATGGATTATGACAAAGTATTAAAGATGTCTCATAAATAACATATCAATATCAAATAAGAGCAATTAATCACTGTGGAGGAGGGATATTTGAGCATTGCTTCAGGCTATTAAGTCTGAAGCAATGTTAAAAAATCTTTCCGCCACAGTAATTATTTGTTCTTATTTCAAACGGTACAGATTATGTGATTTTAAATGTAAAGTTCACCTCGAAAGCTAAATGAAGATAACTGTAGATATTGACGTCATTTTAACGAATGGAATGTCTTCCTTATTTTTCAACCATAAGATTCAACCATAAGATTTTGATTTATATTACCAAATTTAAAGAAAATTTGAACATACCAACAATGTAAACAAACCATCTTTTAGGTAATGCATTATTAAGATTAGTAGAAACAGGTGTATATAATTAAGGAGCCATCTCTACCAAAAGCAGATATCTTAGCAGCTTTAAAATAGTGAAATTCAATAATTTTGAGAAAAATTAATCTATGATAAAGAGTGTTATTTAGAGTGTTGTTTATGCAATTGATTGGTTTCTTCAGGACGAAAAAAACAATCAATTGCAAGATCATTGATCCAGCGCTCTTCCCCTAACGAATTTTGGAGATAGATGAAATACAAAACAATTCAACTGAATTGTAACAAACTAAAAGTCAGAATTTCAAAGAAATGTCAAATTGTTTGTGCAGATGGATTTCTGTCAAATGCAAGATAATCACTGAAGAGAAAGAACCTTTATAAGCATATAGCTTCAGGCTTTGTAACTTGAAACTGTGCTAAAAAAATCACTACTTTACAGTGATCAATTTGCTCTGATTTCAAATAGAAATGAATCAGCTTTAGCTTTTCATTTATCCCGGTGGACAAAAAACTTGATCACAGTCTGCAGTAAAGATTCTAGAACAACATTGAAAACATTAATTAATCTATGATGAAGAGTGTTAAGTCAATGAGCTTGCAATTGATTGGTTTCTTCGGGACGAAGAAACCGATCAATTGCAAGATCATTGATTCAGCACTCTTCATCATAGATTAATTTTAACGATAAACTATAAACTATATCACTTTAATGTAATCTATTCATTATAGAAATGAACTCCTCCATAGGGATTATTTTCTGTTATTTCTTTTGCATTAGCTATACAACGAGGAAATTATTGATCTACTTGATATAGAACATAAAGGAAAGAATATAAGAGTTCACGAAGACCATAATGGAAATATATACATGACAGGCATACTTGCAAAGACCGTTAACAATGCTGATGAATGTATGGGCCTACTGGAAGAAGGTGCCATCTCTCGTACAACTGCGTCAACGAACATGAACGCAACATCTTCAAGATCTCATGCTATCTTTACAATATTTTTAAAACATTATCGACTCGCACCAGTAAGTTTTATTTTTTGTAAATGTTCATTGAGTCAAAAATTGCGAGATTATTTTTTATTGCTTCTGTAGAACTGTATTATCCGAATTCAGAGAGGACTGCAAAATTTGTTTGGATAATTGTTTTTTTGTTGTTCATTCATGATCATAATAAATGTTTTCAAAATGACATATCTTATCTCCAGAAATAGAAACACAGCAATGTATCATACTTTTGGTTCCTGGACTAAAGTTATGTAGTTTTGAATAAAAGGATCGACAAGTACTTTACTCTACTAAATATGACCAAACAATCAGGCTATTACTTTGTGGCGGCGGTGGCCCACTTTTCTTAATAGACCATGTTTTTGAAGTTTCAGGTAAAGTGTACATATTGTGCATAATCCTAATACCTGCTTTAATCAACCAAGCCTCAAAGTAAAATGCGGAGGGGTACTTAAAGCTGAAAACTGCACCAAAAAAACACTCCTCCACAGGTGATGTTTTACCGTTAGTTTAAGAATTCTAGGAATCATCTCAAAGTTTTTATCGAAAGAAACTCTGTATGAAGCGATAACTATGTCAACATCATTGACTCCGTACTTTTCTTTTTAAAGACGATAAAAAAGCAAAAAGTAAAATTCAATAATTTTGAGAAAAATTAATCAATGATGAAGAGTGTTAAGTCAATGAGCTTGCAATTAATTGGTTTCTTCGGGATGAAGAAACCAATCAATTGCAAGATCATTGATTCAGCACTTTTTATATTAAATGTGAAAGTCATATTAGGATACTCTATGCTCTGGATTTGTTTTGTTTACTTTTTAGACTGATGATGGTGAGGATGGAGAATTTGAAACTTTGAATGCAAAATTTAATTTTGTTGATCTGGCTGGTTCAGAGAGACTAAAAAGGACAGGTGCCACAGGCGATAGAGCCAAAGAAGGAATTTCTATTAACCAAGGGCTGGTATGTTCTTTATTCCATCATTAATACAAGTTTTTGAATTCATGTCAGCATTCCCCTGTGGAAGAGCATCTTTGGAGACTAATTTGCTTGTTATTTTGTTTTTAAATCATTCTTCCCTCTCAAGGTTGAGGTCACTACTAGGAGAGAGGGGCACTTTTTCCCCTCTCCAGATCTTAATCTTTCTCAACCAAAGTGAGCAACCCACAATTAATCCTATAACACTGAAACCCTATAACCCTGAAACTTGATCCAGAAAACTTCCCAGTGGAATGTGTTTACGATAGTACCTCCAGAGACATGGCAGAGGTTTGTGTCCAAAGGGGGATTGAACTGGGTACCTCTGGATTACAAGTCCACTGCTCAACTCTCCCCCCTCACCTCAGTTTTTTCATCCTCAAAACCCCCAGTTACTGTTTTTTGTATTGAATGATTCAATTATAGCTAATAAGGAAATGTACTGAGACATAGCTAACAAGAAAGTGTACTGAGACATTTACTTATAAATTTCAATATCTTTTCTGCTTTGGCGGCTAGAAAATAGTTACGAATTTTCAAGTACTGAATAATAATAATAATAAAATATTTTAATTACCAAAAGGTCGAAAAAACTAACCTTAATAGGCGCATTTTTTAAGCAAACTATGTGAAAAAACCTGATAACTGTTGTACTAGCTGAGCATTATTTTCTGTGTGGCACAAATTAGCTAAGCATTATTCATAGGCAAAAAAGTAGATTAGCATTATTTGACTTTGAGCTGAGATTTATGTGAGAGGCAAACTAGTAGAACATTATTTTGCATTAATTTTTATTATTATTTTAGTTATCTCTTGGTAACGTAATAAGTGCTTTAGGTGACAAAGCGAAACGTGGTTCACATGTGCCTTATCGAGATTCAAAATTAACGAGGTTACTACAAGATTCATTGGGTGGAAACAGGTGACAATGTTAATATTTTCCAAAAATATACGAACAGGTGAAATCATAACTGTTTCACTTACGCAATTATTAATATTATTAATACGCTATTTTAGTGTTTGAAATAAGAGGAAATAAATGATGTGGAGGAGTTATTTTTAGTCTCAATAATCTCTTAGTCCCCCTTATTGTAAACATTGTAAATGTAGTGAAAAGTTAATCATCTTGAATTGATAATCAGTGCTTGAAATGAGAACTATAAGCATTGTGGATGAGTAAATTTATGCATAACTTCAAGTTGAAGTAATACTCAAAAAGATGCTCCTCCACAGTGATTATTTGCTCTTATATGGAGCATCAACAACCACAATGTTACAAGTTTATTAACAGCACACTATAAATTCACCATTTTTATTTATAGCCGTACGCTTATGATTGCTTGCACCAGTCCATCTGATCGTGATTTTATGGAAACACTAAACACGTTGAAATATGCGAATCGTGCAAGAAATATTAAAAATAAGGTAACATACAGAAAATGATCTTTATAGTAATATAATTAATCAAGCTTATTATTAGATTGTTTCTTATCAGAATATAAAAAATGGTTTTGGATAGAATTTACCAGGTATAATATGTCAATTTTCTATTGTTTAGGTTATGGTTAATCAAGACAAAGCCAGTAAACAGATCGCGATGTTGAGACAAGAAATCCAACAGTTATCATTAGAGCTATTAGAATACAAACAAGGAAAGCGAGTTACTGACACAGGCGGTGAACATATGACCGATATTTTTCATGAACTTGATATGCTACGAAGTGAAAATGAAAATCTTCGTTTGCGTATGAAAGCTTTACAAAAGAATATTGATTCTCAAACAATACAGTTGACTGAATTAAAAGTTACAACAGCGCTCGCACATTTATCTGAAGGTAGAACTAACAATGGTCTAAATAAGAGCGAATAATCACAGTGGAAGAGTGCTATGCTCAAAAATCACTCCTCCATTGAGATTATTTACTCTTATTTTGACCACTGACTTAAAATATTTTTACTCTTTTTAATCTGCCAAAGAAAGTTTTTGTTGGCTATTACTATCACTTTGTGGCAGCAGTGGCGGTTTGTTTTTCTTAATACACCATGTTCTCAATGTGCTACCATTTTGAAATTAGGCACCAGCATGTGAGACAATATTTTGGAAGGACTTGCCAAAAAATCATCTTTGCTTTCATCCACTTGAGTTTTGGGCAAAAGTGTCCAAAGTGGAGACTTTACGACACTTGAATTCTATGAAGTTTTTACCATTACCACAATCAGTAAAATTGTATACCCAAATAATAAGGGTATAAGTGGAGACTTTTTTAGCATGTTATTTTTTTATGAAACTTTGACCATGAATGGTTTATTGGCATCCATTTTGAATTTTGCAGAAGCTTTTTCCTCAATTTTTGGAGATAAAAATAAAAAAATAATTTATTAATGATGACAATTTTTTTAACAATTAAATTATCCTTCTTTAATTTTGAAATAATTATTATTGTTATTCGCTAAGAGGTCATAAAACATAATTACTGCACCATGAGTATAAGTTTACTTTTATTTATATATTAATTATTCCCAATGCAAAATATAATGACAATACACAATTTAACATATGAATATTTTTTGATAAAATAATTTTTAATGATTACAGAGAAATGGCGTGCTTTAAAAACACAATATTACTTTATTTTTAAAAAAGATATTTGTTTTTGACAAGTATTAAACGTCACAAGTTCACTGCTAATAGAAACCATGTTTTTGTTAAATTACATAATTATGTAACATAAAAATATATTATAAGTTAAAGTATACTTTATTATACATAGTATACATGGTATATAATGCTATGATGTGTAATGATATATACTGTATGATGTGTATATGCAATTCATATCCATTGTGGAGAAGTTATTTTTGAGCATTGCTTCAGGCTATGATATGAAATTTCACTACTCTCCTCCACAGTGTTTTGATATAATATTACCTTTATAACGGTTCTAGTTGTTTATTTGATTGGGAACTTTATCAATAAGGACATGTAATCTTAATGCCATGTAAAATATAGGTGTTTATCCTTAATATGAAATTTCACTACCACAGTGACCTGACATAATTTTACCTTGAAAAAATGTGTTCCAATTGTTTATTGGACGTGAAACTTTACTTTCTTTAATAAAGACATTTCAAACGCTGTATAATGTGTGTATGCAAGTCATATTTATATGCTTAGGTTTAACTTTTACTTGGTTTGGTGGGCTACTTTCAATACTATTTATTATGATACTATATGATATATGCTAAATTATTAATATATATAAATACATATAGCAACACAATGTGGTGTGTGACTATTACGCTGAATGAACGATGCTGGCTGCTGAAAAGTAGCAGACCAGAGGGAATTTGAACCACTGACCTCAGGATTTCTAGCCCCCATGTGCTCTACCAGCTGAGCTAATGGTCCTGACAGCTTATTGAACTGTCAAAGTCACTACGACTACTAAGGGTCCAGCAACCTTAATCATGAAATTCTGAACAAGCCGGACTCAGGTGTATAATTTATGGAACACAAATGTGAAATCGATCATACACCTCTATTCCATCATGATTTTCTTTTGCAACATAAAAACATGTTGTTAAAAAAGCAAAGTCTGCATTATCATTAATATTAATATTATTATTTAGATGAAAAAGGTCCCATAGAAGAAATGGTAAAGAACTACGAACAAAAAATAATAGAATTAAGGTGAACTATTTAGTCTGCTAATGTGTCAGTATATGAATATTTAAAAATATTTAAAAATAGTCTTTTGTGCATTATTCGTAGCCGGAACAGGAAGCGAGATAGGTGAGCATGTAAAGTATGAAGGTATGAACACCTTTTATTATTTAATCTTGCAAAGTTTTTTTGATTTTGATCATTCTGTATATTCTGTATATTTATATCAGGGAGCTACCGAAATGTTTTTCACGTGTTCTCAAATTTTCAGTTGGCAGGCTTGAAAAGTATACTAAAGAAGAAGTATATAATAATGGGAAAATTAAGAGCGTTAATTTAATTATGAATTGGTGAATTGGAAAGAGTTGTGAGGAAACATTTAATATATTTGTTCTGAAGAAGACAATGTCTGTAAGAACAGGGCAGAAGATGGGAGTCATGATGATATGAAGAATGACCATGATGACAGCCAAAGTTACGGGTGCCCGAAATGTTACAGAGAACTTGAACTTTCTTTGTCAATTTTGAACAGCATCAAAAGTTATTTCCAAGCCTAAAAGCAATAAACCTGACAAGTACTTTGTACTATCAGGTAAAAAACTTTTTTGGTAGCGATACCTTTATTGCAGAAATTTGAAGTTTGCATTTTTGAAAATTTTAACATTTGTAAATTTCATCAATATTCAGAGCTTATTATTCTCTTATTTCTGCATTTCCCCCTTGATTTGACTTCATTTCACCAATATACGGTATTGATTGAATATCATGACAGGTTTCATTTTTTATTGGGAAGCTGCTGCATTGCAATAATTAAAATCTAAAAATGCCAGCTTTTTTTTTAACTTTGAGGTGCCATAACTCTCAAAAGCCAATTTTCCCCATTAGTTTTTTTAATGGATCTTGAAATACACCCTAAAAACTATGAGAAACAATCACATGCAGAAAATGTTGCTGCATTAAGTTGTGAAGACTCAAAGTTAGACCAGAATGAAATTTCAACAACTTTGATCAGTCTTATTTCCGTGCACAGAAATGCGTGATGACCTTGAAATTTCTAAAATTGACAAAACACTCAATTGATACTATCATGGTATGAGGATCCAAAGTAGGATCAGATAAAAAAAATTACAATTGCAAAAAACGGTTTGATTCAAACGGCCGTAACTCGAAAAATATGGAATTTTGTGAAAAAATATTTTGCGCACTTGTTTTAGTCATAAATATCTGCAACATTTTTAAAGCAGAAGAAAATTCATGACATTTAGCTCTCTGAGAAACGTATGACTTAAGTCTAATTAAAAAATAGTGTGACATGTTAAAACAAAGAAATCAAAAATAGTGTGACATTATTTTTAAAACAAAGAAATCAAGAAAATTATGTTACTTCACATCATATCATGCATGTTGTGTGATGGTTGACTGAAGAAATATTATTTTATATGATATAATAATACTCCATTTGTGTATTTCACATTATTTACTGCTTTCTAATGCTGATCTGGACTGTTTTCTTGTGTAATAAGTGTTCATTCTTAACTTGTTAAATTTACGCACAATCACATCATTTTTCAGTTGACACTCATTTATTGTAGAACAAGATCATTTAGGAACCATCTTCAAAATTCGTTTCAAAAAGCAGACCTTTTAGTTAAAATCAATAAATTTTAGCAAAATTAATCCATGACGAAGAGTGTTAAGTCAACAAGCTTGCCATTGATTGGTTTCTTCGGTACAAAGAAACCAATCAATTGCAAGATCGTTGATTCAGCACTCTTCTCCAGGGAACAAATTTTGGAGATGATTATTATGATATTGTAGCAATAAAGTACAAGAAAATGAAGCTCTTTCAAGTGCTGCACTGCGTCGTGCAAACACTGTTAGTAGAATGGCAATGTCACCTAGTCGTATTGGTGGAGAAGATGATGAGCTTACTTCTCTACTGGATGCTGCTAAACTAGATGTTAAGAAAGAAAAGAGGAGAAAGGTAGAAATATATTATAAATACCCTCTCCAGTGTTTTGAAATAAGAAGTTTTATAGCCTGAAGTGATTATTTTTACAAATCTTCAGAAAGCTTTATCATATTTTGTCTAAATTATATGCTCTCTAGAGCTGTTTACTGCCTAGCACCTGAAATGAGCAAAAATAAGTCCAACTTTGAACTCAGTGATCGAAATAGGAGCAAACAAATAATCACTGTGGAAGATGTTTTTTTTTAGTATAGCCTCTGACTACAAAGGCTGACACCAAAAACTCCCTCCTCCACAGTGATCATTTACTCTTATTTGGACCATGTCCAAAACATTTTCAGATAAGTTTTTTTCCTGCACACTATATTTATGTGTAATTGATATAAGGCCAAATTGATTTCATGTTTTGCGTATCCACAGCCATGCCACTTGAAGTTCTGCTTGAGTCATATCACCAATTTTACTGCATCTTCTCTTTATTTTCAACTTTTGCGTTTACCTGATCTTCCATGTACTTTGTGTGTGTATCCATAGCTAGTTACAGTTGTATTACATATCATGATTCTAAGCTGTAGTTCTTAATCCATACATAAGGACCTATGACTTTTTTAAATGAAAATGGTATAAAAATACCAAGCCTGAATATAAGTGCTGGACATCACCTGTGGAGGAGTGTTTTTTGAGTATAGTGTTCAGCTTAAAAGCTGAACACTATACTCAAAAATAACTCCTCCACAGGTGATGTCCGGCACTTATATTCAGGCTTGAGTATAACAGACCTAACTATTGAGTTTCAGATTCTTGAACAATCACACTGGGAGGGGAATATCTGCCACAACCATACTCTGAATACTCTGGGAAGTACCTTAAGGGACGAAAGTGTTTTCGTCATACAGAATTAAAATACGGAATTAAAGAATGTGAACTGCACAACCAAAAAGCACATTTTCGGAATTAAGGAACGCGAATGTGTAATTTTCTTTGGTTTTATGAATGAGTAAACCTATTTCTTTGGTACTTGATTTGTATAATATACTATTTTCATAATGAAAATAAACAACTCAAGTGAAGCGCTTGGAAATCTTGAAAAATGCTGAATTTAAAAATGCGAATCACTTGAAAATCTTAAAAAATGCAGAACTAAAGAATGCAAACTTGGGGCAAATTTGCATTCTTTAATTCCAATTTTTTTTCTTCCACATTTTTCCCCCGCATTTGTTTCTTCCCTTAAGGTAGTTTTCTACCACAACCAACGGCAGTATCAAGTATAATAATCAATATTTAAATAAACTATTAATCTATGAAAAACTTCTCTTTCAGTTTGCCAGTTAAAATATGCAAGATAATATAGGAATAGATTTTATTGCAGAGTTACCAGCCGTATTTAACATTTTGAAGTATAACCCTGATGCTATTGTTGATGATACAGCTATTGAAAGGTTATTGAATTGGTTAGAACAAATATGTAAGCAAAAGAATCAACACCTGTTTGAATTAAGCATTGGTTTTTTGAAAGCAGAGGAGATCTGGAAACATTCAACAACTTTATCATTTGTTTTGAGGTAAGATGAGCTGAATGTACCAAATGATATCACACATTTTTTATACACGTTTTAATCTATTTTATTATAGAGAATTTATTTTGCAAAAAATAGTTATTATTATCACAGTGGGCTAAAACTTGTTCAAAGTCTGCAATAAAGACACTAGAACGTTGTTCTACCGTGTTTACTGCGGACTTTGAACAAGTTTTTGTCCATGGGTTAAGACAAGTTTGCAATGGATTGATATCTTTGGCACTCTATACCCCCCTCTTAGATATACACTCTACGATACAATTACCTAAGTGCACGTGCCCTTATTTATCGCGATTTGGTTTTCATAGAAATTTAAAAAACATTTTGCCAGATTTTTTGATGAATTTATTCCTTAATAAACAGTCAGGAAGAACAGATCTTTTATTTTATAAATTTTGAGTCAGTTATTTGCACATGTCTTTACAAGGAACTTCTAAACTCTTGCACAGGTGATAGAGATAATTGCCCTCCTAATAGTAGTGCGCCTATACCCGAATCTATTTGTCTTTTTATTGTCTCAAAATGAGCTTTGGGATTTCCTGATGAATATCCACACACTCTTGTGCTTATATGTGGCGGATAAGGAATACATGCGAAATCATTTTATTGCAAGCTCGTTGGCTCAGTACTCTTTTTGCAAATTTTAATTTGAAGATTCTCTTATGATATATTTCATCATACAACATGCTCACTCGTCGAAATAAGAGTAAATAGTCACTGTGGAGGAGTGTTGGTTGAATCTAAAAAGCTAAAAAATCTCTCCCCTACAGTGAATATTTACTCTCGTTTTGACCACTGATATGCTGATTGATTGATTGATTGATTGATTGATTGATTAAGGAATAGTTATTTCTGGTTTACAATGAATACAGAATACAGTCTCAAACACCTCCATATGATGGGGGTAAAAAACTGCTGGCTATCACCGTGGAAGAGAGATTTTTCAGCATAATTTCAACCACATTGGCCAAAACTCTTTTAAAAAATCTCTCCACAGTGATGACCAATAGTTATATTGGCCTCAATGTTCTTAAGGTAGGATATTTAGCCCTGAAACCATCCAAACATGTTAGTAGCAATACCTTAGAATATTAATAAAGAAATATAATCAGCTGAGTTATGGATACACAATGGAACTTTGCAATAAAATAGTAGGAAATGAGTTTTTTTATGACTTCATAGCGAAATTGTAGCTTAAAATAATATACTTGTTGACCAGGGGCACAATAAGGGCTTGATGACCTTAAATGCGATAAATTTACGTTTTAGTAGCCTCTCCATGTACTTTAATAGATTGTATATGGGGATATGAAAAATATTTCTTAGATGTGCTATAATAAGCATAATTTTTTTTCATGTCATCAAATTTAACAGTAAAATAACTAGGTTTCTTTGGGACGAAAAAACCAATCAATTGCAAGATCGTTGATTCAGCACACTTCCCCTGTGTTTTTAGATTTGCTGGTTTTGTTGGTTGCACGTGTATTTCCGTTAATACGCAATTAACTAATATAATTCAAGACTTGCTACGAGATGTACCAAAGCGTGAAATATTTGGTGAACCTTCTGTACAGTATGGATTCTATAAAGGTCTATCATCTTTAACAAAAGAAACGCAATGGAGTGAATATCTGGCAGGTATAAAAATAATAATAAAGGATGTAGAATGTGCCAAACAACATTATATAGCCTACATTTATCAACATCGATTTAATATCTCCGCCTATGCTCAATATTTAAAAATTCCAGGATTTTCAAATACAGTATTCAAGAGTTAACATTCCAGGATTTTCAATGCAATTTGATTGATTATTTTTTAGAAATAAACCAATAAATTGCCATACATTGGAGGTGAAAGATTACCGAATATGATCATTGATGACTCCATATACGGACTGTGTATTGCTGTGACCATATTCATGTATAAGCCTGAAGCAATGTTCAAAACGTCACTCCTTTACAGTGATTATTCTCTTCTTTCAAACACTGTAAATTTTATTAGTCATAGAATACAATGTTGCAAAGATTTGTTTAAATTTTAAAAGTTCATTCCCAGTGGAAAAAAACTTGTTCAAAATTTGCAGTAAAGACGCTAGAGCAACATTGTAGACGTTGTTCTAGCGTCTTTACTGCAGACTTTGAACTGAACTTTTGTCCATTGGGTCAACTTATCATGGATGGAAACATGGGTTTTTCATGTTCTACGTATGTCATACTTATTTTTCAGACTTCTCCAAGACAACTGTTGAGTCATTTAAAAATTCTTATCTTTACGTGAAGAAATCAGCAATCACTTTCCTGGCTCATTATCTTCATTCGCTTATCAATAATAAATCAGTATTGTTAGTCAACCTCAGTGATCTTTTGGTATAATTTATTCTATTGTATCGGAGTTGAAATAACAGCCGTTCATCACATGTGGAGAAAGGATTTTTCGGAATAATTTTAGCCAACTTGGCTGAAAATATTCTGAAAAATTCCCCTTTTATTGGCTGCTCAGACTAGAACTGAGTGCATTGCAACAAGTTCTATTTTGAGTAGCCAATGCCTTATTTTCATGTATTTGTGAATAGGTAGATAACTAGAGTTTAGTCTGGTTTCCATTCATTCTTTTTGAAGCAGGAATAGGAGAAGAAACAGGGAATTGAGTTTCCAATAACACAAAGGTTAAAATTACTGTTATTTATCACTTTGCAGGAGAGATTTTCAGGATATTTTCAGCCAATTGGGTTGAAAATATTCTGAAAAATCTCTTCTTCACAGTGATGTCTGGCAGTTATTTTAATCCATGCTTTTGTAGGAATTCAATTGACAATGTAAGCTATTGCAGTGTGAGCATAAATGCTGAGGTCTGATTGGCTGAATTGTTCTTGTCTAATAGGATCATAAGAAACCGAGTTTAACTTATGGCAGGAAAACATTTAGCAACAAAAGAAAGTTCTATGCATGCTCACGTAACCCGTTTTCCTGTTCCTCCTCTTCATGTTCTGGCTTAACAAAAAGTTGAGCGCAAATCCGGTTTTATACATCCACGCACTTCAGATTTATTTTCTCTTCACTATGCTGAAAACAAGTTGTTTTTTTGTTTTTTCGGTATCTGTCTTGTTATCTAATTCTTGAATTATCCTCTTTGAATAATGTGAAGTATTGATTTCATTACAAGGATCCTAAAGTGAATTATCTCTTTTTTACATTAATAAACTCATACAGTTATTTTCGTCTTAGTGTTCAACAACTGGTGAACAACTGCTTCATGTAGTAGATAGTATTGTTGAATTACATGAAATATCCTTATGTAGTGGTTTAGAATTCTTGTACAGTAACGATCTTCTCCAGCGTATAATTACTCGTGTAAAAGACACAAATTCTTGCGATTTATTGACTTCATTCATTAACCTCATCTCAGTACTAACAAGGTAATATTTCGGTAATTTTAGTATACTGGTCAATCTTCTACTAATGCAAAAGCCAGGATTTAAGTTCGACTCCTGTTCAATCCTTGGATGGTATGCTGAAATGCCTCGATTAAGCACCTGGGCGCTTATGTAAAGTTTAGACACTCTGATGTGGGTGCTTGTTATACCATTTTGATCTTGCACACTCTTTCAGAAAAGTGATGCTAATCTAAGGGGGTACTTACTCAAAGCATAAAGTGTTACTTATGGACCATTTCCAAATTTTGTTCCCATGGAAAGTGTGCTGAACCAATGATCTTGCAATTGATTGGTTCCTTCGTCTTGAAGAAACCAATCAATTACAAGCTTATTGACTTAACAGTCCTCATTGCTGATTTATTTTTCTTAAATTTATTCATTTTGACTACTTTAAAGCTGCTAAAATATCTGCTTATTAAAACGAATTTTGGAGATGGCTCCTTACTTACTGGGTATCTAGGAGTGCAGTAGTAATTGGGTAAAAATCAAGCCTTAGACATTGTTTTATATTGATTTACTGTGAACATAAGTATTATCGTCTTCAACAATGCCCTAAAATAGTAGCTTCCCTTTTTAATAATGAGATTTGAATTTTCATAGATTTAATTCGGTACCTCAATTCGAATACCTTCTCGTTTCCTGGAAGCAATTCAACTGTAGATTTTGAATTAAGTTTATAGCAGTTTTCATTAGAATTCTCTGATGTATTGGGTGATCTGCGGTTCATATCTCAGTGCTCAAAGACATGTTCAAAGTCTGCAGGGGAGATGCTAGAACAAAACTGAACGACGTCTTTCTATCGTCTTTATGGCTGACTTTGAACAAATTTTTGCCTACTGGGTAAGTCAATATTCCGTAAAAACTAAAATCAAAAGAGGTTCAGACTAATGCAAAAGACATAATAAACTGAAATCAAGTAAAGGTGGGTCTTCACTAGAAGAATTCGTTCGCATGAATTCTAAATGAAGTCATTACATTGGTTGAAAGCAACGTCACCTGCCAACGTCACCTGTCATAATCACAGTTTTAAAAAATAATGAGACTTTGGCCATGAATCTTTTTCGGCATCCATTTTGTATTTTGGAGAAGCTTCTTCCTCAATTTTTGCAAAAAATAAATTAAAATAATGATAAGAAATTATTCTAGGAAATTTTATTTTTTCGATTTTGTTTTTAAAAAGCTGCCTTTTTCATTATTTATTAACCAATGTGACGTGATGTGAATATTAGAGTATAATTGAAAGTAATTAACATTTGTTATTCCCAATATGAATGACTAATATATAATGAAATAAAGAAAAGGAATTATTTTAATGAAAAAGTATTCTATTGCATTCTTCTATTGTCTAGTGTTCCTTTATTTTTATATTTTAACAGATGATGGAAACTGGTCCATTTTAAAAGAAATGCTTTCTTTAAAACATTAACAGAATATAGCCTATGCTTCTTGTTCTACTATGTACATAGCCTATGCATAAGTATGCATATATCTTTTGCATATGCATATAGCTATATACATATCCATTATACATATCATGTCCTTATAGTCAATATGCATATGGCTTATATACATATAGCATATTGATATGTCCTTTGCATATGCTTATAACCTATATACATATCCTATACATTATATCATGTCCTTATAGTCCATTTACATATGCCCTATATACATATAGCATATAGATATATCATATATTCTCTGTTTTTAATACAGTTAAATCATGACCATGACAGTATAGGAGCACTGTAGTAATCTGTTATGCTATGATGTATAATTTATGTGAATAATAATTATATGTTAGTTAGATTTAACTTTGACTTGGTCTGGTGAACTACTTTTACTGCCACGTTTTACTGTTGAATTTGGTCAAATTTACTTGATTACCCAGCCGGCAATAACCTGTTCAAAGTCTGCTGACTTTGAACAGGTTTTTGCCGGCTGGGTACAGAAAACTTAGATTCTTTAAATTTACCAAAACAATATGCATGCGGCATAAATTAATATTATTAAGATGATTGTTCAATGATTTCGTAAATTTCGCTAATTTGTATAAACATTTTATTTTTGCTTATTCTTAAACTTTTTTTTATAGTTCTGCCATCCATATAGATTGGCAGCAGATTGTGAAATTAAAAGACGGAGATGTTGAATCTTATTTTATGGATTTTGTTGATTTTATAAAAAGTCATGAATCATTAAGTAATCAATTAGCTTGTTTGTGTGAAGGATGGTTACAACCAACTACTAGTAACAGGTTAGTATTTATATAACTCAATAATCACTGTGGAGGTGGGATTTTTGAGCATTGTTTCAGGCTTTCTAGCCTGAAGCAATGTTTAAAAATCACTCCTCCACAGGGATTATTTCTTCTTATTTCGAACACTGTCAATACAACCAACTACTAGTAACAGGTTAGTATTGCTAAGGTAGCCTTTTCTTCGTACGAAGAAATCAATCAAATGCAAGATCGGTTAGGGTGAAACTCATTTAGGGCTCCATGTAAAGGTTACCTTACTAATCTCTTAGAGGATGTGTTATTGTTACTGTTTATATAGGTCAAATTATATGTATAATCTGTTATTTGCCACAGGTAAAGTAAGAAAACACACAAATTAACCTTCTGAATTATTCCCTTTGGGTTAAGTGTGCATTTAGTGAGATAGATGATGATGTTGAAGGTATTAAAATTGCATAAATTATATAAGATAAGGATATGGAATATTTAATATAATGTTCCCTTTATTATCGTCATCCTACCCCTACCCACCCACCTAACCCCCTGCCCTCACCAAACATTGGAAAATGTATTAAATGACCAGGACATTTCTTAGGATAGATACGATAGCTCAAAATTATTTTTTCAATTATTTGCCACAGATGCAAAGGAACACATTAACTTTCTGAACTTATCTCTATCCCAAAGAAAATATTGAAAACGAAATAGATCCCATTTTGGTGGGGATTACAAGTACTTTATTGTAAAGCTTCTGGTGATCCGTTATTACCAACTATTTTACCGAGCTTGAATATAACTGCGGGACAAGATGGCTTCCGCACAGTGAGCATAGAGAAATACATAATTTCGAACAACTGCAATCAATTATATTTCCACTAATATTCGTTCTTAAGGATTCAAATCTTTGGAATATGTTACTACAATCAAGGTCATAAATAATGGGAAAACTTGTGAATTTTAAAGGGTAATATAAACCACAAGTAAAATAGAAAAATAACCATGAGAAGTCATCTGTGGAAGAATGTTAATAGTACAGTTTTTAGCTTAGAAGCTAACATGCACTATACTCGAGAAACCATTAAACCATTGTTTGACCAATTTGAAAACTTCACTAGGCAAATGCAGAAATTCTAAATGAAGCCATTACATTGGTTGAGAGCGACATCACCTGATAAATTCGCCTGGTAGAAATCCGTTTTTATTTTGTAGTTGCTCTGTCAGGGGTTAAAATTAACTGCCAGTCATCACTGTGGAGGATATATTTTTCAAACATTTTTCAACCAATTTGGTTGAAAATATTCTGAAAATTGTCTCCTCCACAGTGATGACCTGAGGCTATTTTAATCCCTGCTCACGTACTTTATTCTACAGATACTTTAGTGATGGATGGAATTCTTGCTTACTGGAAGTTATGATGCAAGATATTTTAATTGAAAATAATATTGACAAAAAGAAAGGATTGTGGAAGAAATCTTTTATTAATATAATTACATCTATGTGCAAAGCATATAAAAAGGTTTGAGATTTAATTTAAAAAAAAAAAAGAAGCATGATTACGTACTACAAGTTATTATAAATGCATGAATAAACTTTATATTTTATCTAATTTCACAATCACTAAACTGCTGACGCATGCAATCTTATACATTGTGCAATACCATAGTGGTTCAGCTCCTTATATAACAAACAAAAATCCAGTCCAAAAGGCCAGTTTCTTTGTTCAGAAGTACTTTTTCTGTTTCATGCACCAAATGTTTATTTTGGCAATCTTCACTGTGCGTTGTGTTCAAAATAAGAGTAAATAATCACTGTGGAGAAGAGATCTTTGAGCATTGCTTCAGACTTTGGAGTCTGAAGCAATGTTCCAACATCACTCCTACACAGTGATTATTTACTTTTATTTCGACCACTGTAATGATTATGTCTTAAACCTGTCGGCAAAATCCTGTTCAAAGTCAGCAAAAGAACGGTTGTTTTAACTTTATTTAACTGACTTTGCCAATAGAATGTCTTCTTTTGGCTTTCGCAGTGAATTTTTTTGCCTCGTGGAAAGTATCCTTAAATCTTTTAAGTCTGATTCACAATCTGTTATTTTTTGTTGGTGTTGTTTTAGATTTGTGCCTTCTTCCGTTTCTTTATATTTATTATTTTTTTATTTTATATTTTATGCTCATGTCTTTTTCTTCCGTTTTCTTATAGATTAGCAATGATATTCAATGTCAAGTACTTTTGAATAAATTTACTTCATTTTGTGTGAAAGTACTGCTCATATCTATTAATCAATATCATCATCAAATTGAGGACGTTTTATTTTGCGTAGCGAATGATAAAAAGATCAGCAGACTGTGTTTTCATTATTTTAATTCTCTATGCTTTAAAGGTAAGTTTAACAGCACTCTGTTTTTAGCTCATTTTTCTTGCTAATGTTCATATCAACTCGAAGTAGAGTGATTATCAGTATTCAAGACTTTGCTTTAGTTGGACTTGCTAAATAACTGATTTCCTCTACTCAGGACCAAGCACCGAGCATATATGATCCAAACTTGCGAATTGTAGCTTCAGAAAGTCATATTATCATCTTGAAATTATGTATCTGCATTTTATGGAGTATTTCGAGAGTACTGGCCAAACGTTATTCAATTTCTCCAATCCCTTTCTTTTTCAAAAGTGGAAAATACAATCTCGAACAAAAATACTGTAGACAAAGGGAAATCTTTGCAAAAAGTCGAAAATTTTGATTAGCAAGACGAATGGCACGAAAATTTGAATTTATTCCAAAAGCTTGGGTACTAGGCTGCTTTGAACAACATAATTTATCGAGTTTGGAAAAACTTCTAAGATAACCTGATTTCTTTAAAGACTAAAAACATATCTTATACATACATCAGAGTATGCGAAGGTAAGAAGCCAGCCATGAAATTTACTGAAGAGCCACTGAATATATGGTCATGGACATATTTATTATAGGTTGTTGTAACGTATTTAAAAAACAAAACGGTACTTTACCAGTGGGCCAAAAACCTGTTCAAAGTCCGCAGTAAAGACGCTTGAATAACGTTTTCAACGTTGTTCTAGCGTCTTTACTGTGGACTTTGAACGAGTTTTTGCCCACTGGATTATTATTACTCCTACTAATTCTAGATTTGGAAGGAAAAACAAAAGATAATTTCTTATCCTCTTTGTGGATTTCTTTATCCAGTTCATCAGATAGTACACAGGTAACTTTTTATATTATACGATATAACACAGGCCACATAGTTTCTTTGGAGGTCTTAGCATCCCCCTCTGAAAATCCACTCACCACATTTTAGGTAGCCCCCTCAAAATAAAAAACTTGACAACTTCCACCCCCCTCTAAAGTCTATTTCAACATTAAATACGATTTTATTTGATTCATAATATCTGTCAACATTTGTGACGATCATGACCCCCGTGAAATTTCAAATTTCGTCATGAAAATATGCCTTTAAAATTAATATTTAAGGGGTTATATTATCAGAAAAAGTTTTGCTATATTACAAATACGGGTGAAAATAGAAAATAACAGATCTATTCAAAAAATACATGAAAACAAGACGTTGGCTGCTCAACGTAGAACTGAAAAAAAAAGGAAGGATTGCATTGCATTGCATCAAGTTCTACTTTGGACAGCCAACGCCTCGTTTTCATGTATTTATGAATAGGTCTATTGTATTTATTAGATGATATGCTCTACATTGGATCTGCTTACAAAGTTAATAGAAGAAAGTGAAGATAATTTTACCTTATTGTTATCAAGTGTTGATGAAACAGGGAAATTAATTGCTGATATGTTAGCAATGAAAATGTGGGATATTAGCTGGGAAGTTAAAGATTCACTGATTGGATTACTTATTCAATTGATCACGTGTTCAGTAAAAGGTTTGAAAATTACAAGTGCGGGAGTGTTTTTGGAGTGTAGCTTTGCAGCTGAAAACTATACTCAAGAAGCACTCCTCCACATATGTTATTTTTAGGTTCGTTATATTATTTTGGGACTGGTCGTTACCTAGTGGGAAAAAACTTGTTCAAAGTCTGCAGTAAAGACGCTAGAACAAATTTGAAAACGTTCTAGCGTCTTTACTGCGGAATTTGAACAAGTTTTTGGCCTTTATTGCGGACTTTAAACAAGTTTGTGCCCATTTAGGATGCTTACTGTTGCATTTCTCATGTTGCTTACAAATGGTGTATATCATTGGTCGAAACAAAAGCAAAGAATCGTTAGTGGAGGAGCATAGCTTCATGTTATAAAGGCTGCAGCTCTTTTCAAAAAGCCCTTCTTCGCTGTGATTATTTACTGTCGTTTTAACCAATGCTTCTTACTTTTTAGGATCAAAGAATTGTGCATTTTTTCTGGAGAAACATCAGTTTTGGTGTGCTATTAATCAATTTATTAACGATGAAGAAAGTTATGTCAGAGCAAAATCTATCACGTGTTTTGGTGAATTATTCATGTGTGATGCATTATGGGATGTATATTGCGAAAAGAATGGAGTTGAAAAAGTAAGTTTGTGATATATAAAAGTTCATATTGCTACTAATATATTCTGAAGATTTGAGTCCATAAGAATGAATATTAGTGGAGATATAATTAATTAAAGTCGTGTGAAATTATGAATTTTCTATACTTACTGTGTGGCAGCCATCTTGTTTGGCCAAACATTTTCTGTTTTCAAAGAAAAGAATTGCTTGTTTTGCCACTTCTTG
>JAULBZ010001266.1:0-23193 GCA_032360805.1 Neoturris breviconis | reverse complement strand
TTGTTTTTTCGCGCCGTGTCTTCAGAGCTTCAGCGTACCGGCTGCCGAAAACTAACTTCTGAATATCAGGTAAGCACAAGTTGACATGACACTCTTTATCAGGCGGAAAATTCCGCACGTGAGTCAAAAGAAGACATTCCATTGGTAAAAGTTGACGTCAAACATCGTGTGATGTCGCTTTCTACCAATAGTATGTCTTCTTTTGGCATGTGGAATTTTCCGCATAATAGAAATTAACGCGAATATCAATCAATACCTGGCCTAAGCTCCAGTACTACTCGTAGTAGCTTGAGATTGGACCTAAGGCTACCAATACCCGACTTATATATATTACAAAAAGCTAACCTCGATCCCAGCGCTTCTTCTCTCTTTTTGTGTGAAGACGAAAGAGAAAGCTTTCTCTCCCGTCTTCACATAAAAAGAGAGAAAAGCGCTGGGATCAAGGTTGGCAAAAAGCGTGATTTTTCGAGTCGAATCGACTTCTTGTTAGTTTTATTATGGTTAAAAGGAGTCAACAAATAGCACTGTTAAAAAACGGATCTAACAAAAAATACAGAATGAAACTGTTCGTTTGACGTATTCTGTTTCTGTGACAAATAAGGAAATGTTTTTGTCCAAATAAGTAGTTTGGTCCCTCTACCGATTCGCTTAGCTTGATTCCCCGTAGCCCGACTATTCTTTAATTTACCAAATAAGTAAAAACCAAGCGAGCTACATGTGCTTTATAGGTTAAAATTTCGAAAACGATATGGTTGTTTCCTACCGTTTGAAAATTTCTGTTCTGTATTTCCTATTTTTGGCCATAAATCCACGAACGACTGCCGACTTTGGTGCGTATGGACTGTATGTTCTTCCTCTTTCATTTATTGATGCCGTGCAGTGGCCTCTGCGTAGGGGAGCGACCATACAGAGCAATAATATAAACAGTTCATATGAAAATATACCCGGGATCGTATTCTGTACTTTTACGCGTTGTCGAGAAACGTCGATCGAATGTTCCCATTCATAATCATTGACTTCAAAAACCAATTTTAGCCAGTTCCCTATGTAGTTTTTAGGTTGAAAAAAGAAGAACGTATTTGTAACAGACATACCACTCACCATTACATGGATAGGCCTGAAAACACAGCTAAATGATATCTTGTTGCAGTCACAGGCAGGGGCAGGAATTTAGACCCAGTCAGGAGCAAAGACGTACTAGGGTCATTACTGAGGCCTTTCAACAGGTTTTTGCCCACCTAGAAGGTTTGTGTTTATTTGACTCTTAGATTTATCCAACCAACGCATATATACCAAACTCAACTCTCCAGTAGGCAAGCCATTTACATTAGTTGAAAGCGACGTCATCTAACAAGTGACGTTACTTGCAACCAATGTAATGTCCTCATTTAAAATTCGTGCGAACGAATTCGCCTGGTCGAAACTCGCCTTTAGTATTTTATGAGACACGAGGGGATAAATATAAAGAACAAAGTTGAAATGCTATTTGACAATAATAATAAATCGAGGAGCATGGAACCTAGGTTGTATTAACTACAAAATAGATTGTATTTACAACAGAAATTACAAAAGAAAATTTAATCGAAAAATAATAAGTATACATGTGCGTACGTACAACCTTGTGCATAGGCTCTTCTTGAAAGACCTTTTTAGGATATATATAAGGAGCCTGGTAATGCAGTGGGTTAAATTACTATTTTTTTCCCGTAAATGGAGTTGCTAATGATATAGAATGTATAATTTCTATTATGGGGAACTCCAACTATGGAGGAGTGTTTTTTGAGTAAGCTTCCGAGTTGTAAACCTACGGTAAAAACACTCATACATAGGTGATATCCGGCAGTTATATATATTCAGGCTTGTTTTCATAAGAGCATTTTAACAGATTATAATCCCTTTTCTCAGATAAAACCTCCTACACGAATTTTAAAGAAAGCATTATATATTCAATGGAGGATGATATTGCAACAAACTTGAGATTGATCGGTTTCTTCATAATCAAGACCAAACAATTATAAGTTCGTGCTGTATACTCTTCTCTATACCCAATGGACACGTGATGATTTTTCAACATAAAAAGACGTCAGAGCGTCAAATCGACGTCTTTTTAACGTTAAAAAACATCACGTGCCGGCAGGGTAAAATCAAGCCTTAGTTATATCCCATAGTGGTCAAAAACTTGTTTAAAGTCTACAGTAAAGAAACTAGAACAACGTTGAACAAGTTTTTGTCCGCTGGGATCCAGTGTTCGAAATAAGAGCCAATAATCACGGTGGAGGGTTTTTTGAGCATTGCTTCAGGCTTCTAACCTGAAGCTATAATGAAAAAACCACTCCTCCACAGCGATTATTTGATCTGGGATCTATTGCGAGCTATCCACTACGAGGTAGAAATACGTGTAAAGTAGTATCTGCGAGAAAGAGTAAATAAATAATAGTAAACTCTTCGTCGCAGATTAACAAAATGCTTACTTCAACACATATGACAAACTCGTTCCTAAGGCTTCTTCTTTCTTGATGTCAAGAGAAGCCCTGGGAACGAGGTTTTCCATACGAGCGAAAAAAGACATCATTGCTCGAAACAAAAAACAATAATCACTTTGGAAGGAGTGGTTTTTAAACATTGTAATTGACTGGTTTGTTCATACCGAAGAAACCAATCAATTGGAAGCTTGTTGATATAGCGTTGTAGCTCCTCCACAGTGATTATTTCCTCTTATTTCTAAACGCTGTACACTAATATTCGTAGAACTGATGTTAGCTCATTCCCTGTGGGCAAATACTTGTTCAAAGCCAGCAGCACTAGCCTTTACTGCGGACCTACAAGTTTTTTGCTCAGTGGGTTATAATGTGAACGAAGCAAAATGGTAGCGACGACGTCATATATAACTTCGATGGTTTCCACGACGCCTTGCCACAATATGCTCCTAAGGAAGTGTGTTCATACGTATGTGAATATTTCAAAAAGGTGCATCGTCAGAAAAGGTATTTTAAAAAAATCTATATTTTCTAATCCATAACCTAAGAAAAGTAGCCAAATTCGTACCCAACCTTCTTACATTAAGCTCATTGCAAACAAATCTCAGTAAGGTTTATGCGAGAAAAAATCATTAATAGTGTTTGAAACAAGAGCAAATAATCACTGTGGGTGGGGCATAGCTTCAGCAGAATGTAAAACCACTCCTTCATAGTAACTGCGAGGAAACGTTATATATCAACAAACTTCCAATCGATTGGTTTCTTCGGTATGAACAAACCAATCACTTATAAGTTCGTTGACATATCATGCTTCTTCGCAATTACATCTAAGATTCAAATATTCACCACAACTCTTAGAATTTTCTGTTAATAAGTATTAGAGTGAGCTCACTGAAGTGTTCGAAATAAGAACAGATAATCACTGTGGAGGAGTAATTTTCGAGCATGCTCAAACATTCCCTCCTCCACAGCGATTATTTCGAACACATTATATGTAAAGAAACTGTTCCTTCAGGAAGTGAAAATTAAAAAAATAAATTCTCCATAATAAAAACATTGTTTGTGCAAAGTGAAAAACGAACCTTTTAAAGATTTTGTGGTGATAAGGCCCTAGTTACATGGTGCTTGTATTTATTGATAAAATCATCTAAAAAAGCTATAATTCATTGAAAATATAATGTCCAATTATACACCTAGTATAAAATAATCCACGACAGAATACCCATATACCTCTTGAAAGCCAGCATACAGAAATTAATCTACATTATAAAGAGTAGGGCAGGGAGTCTCTGTTTTTGACTGGCAAGGAAACCATAGAATATGCAAAACAGTGCTCTCTCTCCTCAGAGGAGTGATTTTTGAGCATAAGCTTAACAGTGATTATATATGAACCCAAAAACGTTTGTTAAAATTCAGCAAAAAATAGGATTTAAACTCCAGAGAAAACCAATTCCAGCAAGCAAAAACTTGTCCAAAGTCCACAGTAATGGCATTGTTCTAGCACCTTTACTGAGGTCTGGAACAAGTTTTTGCCCATTGGGTTAGAACTGAATATATTGTAGACACCATTGCCATATTTGATATCTATAGCTGCAAAAAGTCACAAAATAACTGTTGAACATCATCTATGGAGGAGTGCTGTTTGAGTAGCTTTCTGTTGTAAAACTCTACTTAAAAACACTTATCCACATCTACTTCAGTGTTTGAACTTCCGGCTAGGAGCCAGGAGCAAAGCTCAAATATCCCTCCTCCACAGCGATTATTTGTTCTTATTTCAAACACTGTACTCGTGTTTATTTTCGGCATAAGTGGTTTTAAATTTATTTTGAAAAATGTACACATTCTTTTGGCAATAACGAAGAGATTTTTTTAGTTAAAAAGCATGAAGCACAAAAACCAATCCTCCACTGTCATTTTTCACTTTTATTTCGGTCACTGGAACAGTTTTAAACTTAAGGGAATCCGTACAGAAGTGTTAGGCCAATGAGCTTGCAATGGTTTCTTCGAAACCAATCCATTGCAAGATCATTGACTAAGTACTCTCCTCTGTAGTTTTTATTTTTGAGATGAAGTTTGGTGAAGCTTGCTATATCCCAGTGAGCATGATCTTCTACAACTGTAGTAGAGATGCTTGAACAACGCTGAAAACATTGTTCTAGTGCCTTTACTAGATTGTCCGCTAGGCATTTGCCCTAATTTCGACTATCAAAGATGATCCATCATATAATGAACGCATAAAGGTACTCACTCAATGGTCAAATAGTAAGTAATCACTGCAGAGGAGTGATTTTTGAGAACAACTCAGGCTAGAAAGCCTTAAGCTATGTACACAAATCCCTCCTACACAGTGATTGTTTACTTCATTTCGAACACTGCCACTAATTATTGCCATAATTTTAACAATCTTTAATTCAAGAACATTGTGAGCACTTCCCAGTGGGCAAAAACCTGTTTAAAGTCAGCAGCAATGGGCAAAGTCTGCTAACATTTTTGAGCAGGTTTTTGCTCACTCACTCGAAAAAAGACACTTGCAAAATTACACCAAAAACCACTGCAACGGAGAGTATAATAGATTGACAATGGTTGAAATAAGCATAATAAAGTATCTGAGAAAAGCATCCTCCTTCACAGATCTGTAACTAAACCTAGTTTTCAACAACAGTGAAATCTATTAACAAAAGGGAATTAAGTCGTTTTGCATTTACATTTCCGGCTTAATAATAATAATAATTATGATAATTATGCATTTACAATCCATTATGATTCAAATCGTAGCCTAGACGACAAAATATAAACAAAAACATGTTGAGTACATTTAAAAAAACATTCTATTAATTTTATAATTTTTACGCAAAATTTCATCTATTCGGTATGACCTGGAAGCATATTTATTTATTGTCATTGGACAAATTCTGCTTGACCATACAGAAGTTGTGTATCATGGTTACAAAGACCATCCATTTAGTATGCACGCAAAATTTTCCCCATTTGTCTAACTTATAAGAAATGTAACTTTCTGCATACATACAGACTAAATGGATGTCTTCACGATCAGTCTTAACATGGATTAGTATATTCGTTTTAACCTAAGTCATTTTGTCCATGTACAGGTATTCTGCAAAATACACCAAGATGGGGAAATCATGTGACTCATTGTACGATTTTGAGTAGAGAATCAGTAACGAGAATATCATGCCATTGATGGAGTGGCTTTTACACGTACAAAAAAGAGAGAATTTCTCATGGTGCTTGCTTTGTTTTTATAGTGATTTGTTTTCATTACTGTAACATAAGCGACTTCAAATTATCTTGTAATATTGTATCTTTTACAGCGTGAAAAACAAATTTAATGTTTTCTGTATCGATAGCTGTCGTGAAGTGATGGAATAGTGCCTTTGATCTTTCTCGACGTCGACTGTCAAACATTTGCAAAATAAAGTTTTGTACATCATTTAAGTTGTATGGATCACCTTGGAATTGTAAGAAGAAATCCTTTATACTGTTATGTCTAGTGCGAACCTTTTGTTCTAGTAAGTCTGTTTTGTTGAGAAATAATATGATTGATACATTAGCGAAACATTTATTATTTACTATGGTCTCGAAGATCATACAGGATTCAATTAAACAATTGGTACGACGATCTTCCATGATAACTTGGTCATAAGCACTTGATGAAACCATAAATAGAATAGAGGTAACCTCATCAAAACATTGGAACCATTTTGTACGTTGAGATCTCTGTCCACCAACATCAACCATGACAAAAGGAATTCCTTTAATTTCAAATTCATATTCTTGGATACCTTTTGTCGCTTTACGAGAATTAAGCATATCTTGTTTTGTAGGCATAAAATCCTAAATGAAAAAAATGGACAAGAACATATAGTAATAAGTACAATGCATACATTAAAACTAAAAAATCACCGGATAAGGGCTTTTTGATGCAGCCAATTGGGGATTTAACCTGGACCTTGTGATTACACAGCAAGCTTCATTAACCCTATTTGGAGGAGGGGGGGGGATGCAGGATTTTCTTTTTATCATAACTTCTGACGAAATGGCTCTTATGACTAGATATTTTGGGACTTAAAATCTATCATTAAGAAATTTATTTTTGGTAACTAGGAATAATCTTTTGGCAAGTAGTAAAAAAAAAAAAAAAAAAAATTACATTTTGGTATAAAGTTCTTGAAAAATATTTCCACTACCCGTTTTGGTCATAAATATTGACATCATCAAAAAAATAATTATGCTCAAGCAAGAGTTATTATTGTGTTCAACTAACTTTGGGGAAAGTTTCAATAATATAGCATGTTCCCAGCAAAAGTTATGGAAGGCGGGCACAAAGTGACCCTCCCCCTTACATTCAGAGCCCCCCAAAAATACAAAATCGGGTCAAAGGATCTTCCAATGAAATATGTAGAATATTACGTTCTTCTTTCTACTAGTACTGATAGCTCCAATTCCTACTAAATACCTGGGTTTACTAAATACCTGGGTTTATGTGCATATAGCACTCGTATATGGAAAATGTCAGAAATCGGGGATAGTGTTCACATGAATATTTATTTTGTTTATTTTGACACTTATAGGTCTCAGTTTGACGTAAAACTTTCAGGGTTTATTTCTTTCATCACAGTAAAAAGTTTAGGATCAAAATAGTTTTTTTTGGCAAAAACGCGATTTTAACAAAATTTTATGGCAGCTTGAAGATGTATTTGTAACATTTTTTAAATTTTTCCGTCTTCTTTGAACAAAAACAGGACCATGCCCATATTTGGCAAATATGTTGAATAATTGAGAACCTTTGAAGTTGCTTCTAGAAACACCATTTGTTCAACACGAGAAATTATACAGGTGTATTCAGGCTATACACTCCTCCATAGTGGGTATTTAATCTTATTTCAACCACTGGGTTCTTTTCACAATAAATTGCAATTAAAAGATAAAACCTTGTAGGGAGATATCTAGAGAAATTTTGATACCAGTATATAGCACTCTTTTTACATATACAAATGATTATTTGCTCTTACTAGAAACTTTCAACCAAATATGTATCCAAATAGAAGAACTAATTATTTTATTTAATAACTACATGGAAGGTCAATATACCAGACAACTTTTAATACTTAATAATAATTTAATTTCTAACTTAATAATAGATGATTCAAATTTGTCCCGCCTTTAATTTTCGTGCAGAAAAAATGTGTGAATAGAACAATATGTTACATTAAAAATAAAGTTGCTTGAAATAAGATCAAATAATCATTGTGGAGGAGTTATTTTTTATCATAGCTAAGAGCTTTATAGCCTAAAGCTATGCTTACCAATCGTTCCTTGGCAGTGATTATTTGCTCTTACTTTGACCACTGAAAGTCTCACAAAATCACTCACTCACATTAAATATCCCTCCTCCACAGGTATTATTCGCTCTACTTTTGAACATGGTAAAGATTACATCCTCATTGTTTCAAACATAACAAACATCTCTTACCTTTCTACCAATTCTTTCGAGATTATTTAAGAAATATGAAGTTGAATCACCCTAAAAAGAAGGAAATAAAAATTGTATACAAGCCTCAAAATAAATATGGGACATCACCAGTGGCAGGGTGTTAGCTAGGGGCTAACAAACACCATTATAAAGGGGTTTTCCTGATGGAAAATGACCATAAAATTTTCCAATTCAACGATTGCATTTTTGTATTGTTTTCCTTTAGTTTTGCATAAAATTCTTCCAAATTTTTAACAAAAACAGTGTTTCCAAAATTTATGGCTAACACTTTGAGTGGAGAGTTTTTTAGTATAGTTTCAACTAAATTGCTTAATTTTTAAAACATTTTACCACAGTTATCTATCTTAGTGATGTCATTTACTTCTGAATAAATGTTTTGTAGTGAGAGTTAATATATTTTTGGCATATACAAGCCTCAAAATAACAGGCGAACATAAACTGTGACATCAACTGTGAAGGAGTGCTTTTGAGTACAGTTTTCAGCACTCAAAAATGCTCCCCCACAGGCTTATTATATGATATTTTAAAAATCACAGTATTAGTACAATGAGTATTACATCAGTGAGCAGAAGCAGGGAAACTACTCTGTAATACATGAACTTCAAATTACAACCCTCTTTGATAACGGTCCCCTGTTTTTTATGCCTTTTTGTTTGAGAAGATGACGCTTGATCTTTTGTGCACCTTGTTTATCCTCCAGGCGCGTGTTCGGTGTGCACGCTTGATCGAGTGCCTTTCACAGCAAGGACTGCTTATGCATGTTGACCACAATTTATTGAAAATAAAATTCCAAGACTTTTCAGGGCATTTTTTTAATATTTTTAGGACGTATATATATTTATAAAAATTTCCAGGACATCTCAGAACATTTTTAAAAAATAAGTACATTACAGGACTCGATTCACACATTATTCAAAGTGGAAACCAGACATGTGAGACAGAGAGTCTATAGGCATAATTTTTATTCAGGGCATACCAAATTGAAATACAGAGAAATATTGAGGACATTTCAGCCACATTTCAGAATTCTAGGACATTCCAGAACATAGGTAAAAAATCAGGACATCCCAGTATTGTGGTCACCATGTTATGAATGGAATTTAAGTCGTGAATAAAAATAATCACTGTGGATGAGAATGCTCAAACATCACTCCTCCACAGTGATTATTTACTCTTGTTCCAAAGACTTATTTGTGACTACTTTAGGAGCATTAACTTTCGTGGTTTTAGCGGATTTGGCCCCATTCGCGAAAGTAAAATACGCGAAAAATCCTATATTGATCCCTCCGCGAAAGTTTATGCTCGCGAAATTTTTCGAAATTTTCTCAGTTTCTTCTATGTACTTTAGTCTTGAATCGTATCACCTTTAAGACGATATTTTTACAATTCTTACACCATACTACCCTAATATACTAAACTATACCCTAATATATCCTATACCCTAATATACTAAACTCATCTTTTTTTTCGTCATATGAAGAACGAAGTGCATTCGACCTATTTGATGAGGAGCCATTTGATGAATAGCTATCTTTTTGGAAGGAATAGAGTATGATGATAAGTCAATAAATATTGTGTTTTTCTCTTTTCATTCTCTCTGAATCCATTGAAATAAAGAATAGAAATTCTCCAATTATTCCTTTAAATACGAAAAAAAAAAAAACTATTTTTGCTCATCCGCGAAAGTTTATGCTCGCAAAAAATTCTCTTTTGGACGATCCGCGAAAGTTTGTGCTTGCGAAAGTTAATGCTCCTAAAGTATTTTGCAGCTTAAATGTTTAAACTACTTGTGGCGAGAAAAAAACATTCTGCAAAAGAGAACATTCTACTGGGCATGTTGCATAAAAATCTTTGCATCAAATGTTCCATAAGCAGGGATTATTTGCTCTTATTTTGAACACCTGTGATGATCATGAAGAGCACATTTTAAGCCTGATTCACCACAGTGTGCGATCACCCTAAAAAAGCCCAAAAAATAATAATCTCATTTAGTGTAAACCTTTGGCTATTTGTGAAAAACAGCAGTGAATCCAGTAGTCAAAATAAGAGCAAATAATCCCTGTGGAGGAGGGATTTTGAGCATGCTCCTCCACAGTGGTTATATACTCTCCTTTTGACAACTGGAATAGATAAAACAAGGGTTTTAAAAATAAAATTTAAAGAGAGTAGTACTAACTCAGAAACATGTTCAAAGTCAGCAGTAAAGACGTCAGAACAACGTCGTACGTCTCTACACTGCGGACTTTAAACAAGTTCTTGCCCACTTGTGTTTAAAATAAATTAAAGAAACCAAAAATTGCAAGCTCATTGACATAGCTGCCTTTTGTGTTCAAAATAAAATAAAGAAACCAATCCATTGCAAGATGCCCTACTCCCTTAACTACTTTGAATTTCTTAACGAAAATTGGTATAGATAATATTCTAATCAAACCTAATTCAAAAATATCAAAAAATTGTTAGACAATATGCCTTCAAAACAATGTCTTCAAAACAATATAATTCCTTAAAAACAATAGAAAATGGTATTTTCACATGTTTGATGTGTTATTTCGCCCAAATTTAGCGGAAATAATGATAAATAAATGAAGACATATTTCATATGTAATATGAAACGCATAAGCATAGTCTTTTTCAAAATTATTATAAAATCAGATATTCCTTTAAAATACAGTGACTATTTTAGACGATTCATTGTACCTATGTAGGTATGAAAAAATTAATTGATGTTTACTGTATTTAGCTTGTTCCAAAAAATATATTTCAAACAAATTGAATTTTCACACTACTAGTTTAACACTAGTTTTATTTTTTCAAACGTAAATTTATATATATATTCTGAGACATATGCTCAAAATAAATAAAACACTTAAAAGAAAAATAAGATATTAAACTGGAGTTTAAACTCTGTGTAAATACAGACATAGCTTGAAATAACTGCTGGTCATCATTGTGGAGGAGATATTTTTAAGAATATTTTCGCCTCCACAGTGATGTCAGGCAGTTTTTCCAACCCCTTATATACTCTACAGTACATCCTAGAGTTTCACATTTTTCAGCTTCTTTCTACTAAAAACTTGAATGCTCCCAGGGAGTCACATAGAAAAATCTTGATGATTTAAGTTAATTAACTTTACAATTTATATATTAAGTTAAGATAAAAAAAATTATTTATGTTTTTATGTGTCAAATTCATGTCTAGAAATAAGCTTGTATATGTAATTTTACAACAACAAAAAAACATGCAATATATAGGGCTCAAAACTTTGTTACAAATAATGGCAGTTGTAAGTTCTTTCATGGGAAATGATTCACTTTTTGCAAAATGCATACAAAATTACTGACACATGCATAAATTTAGCAAATTTGGAATTTATTCTTATTTTTTATTTTTAACCTTAAAATAGTCTTATCTCTATATCTACAAACATAAACTTAACATTGCCTTATCTCTACAAAAATGCATAATACTGTTTTAATCATTTATTTATTCATAGCTATATTTTTCTTACTTGTAAGGATGTCCAACCCTTGTGATTGAAATAAAATTTTATTATTGATAAAAGACAAGAACAAATGAATTATCATGCACTAATTTCCCATGCTACTACCATTTAAAGATCAACGCTCATTGATCAAGGGTTAAAATATCTGTCATCACTGTGACTGAAAATATGCTGAATAATCTCTCCTCCACAGTGATGACCGGCAGTTCAGGGTTCAGACAAGATTATAGAAGTTATTTTCCCAGATTTTCATAATACATGGTAATTTCCCTGAGTACAGTGGAAAAACACACTTCTTTCCAGGATTTTATTTGACAAAACAAATATCAACTAAATACTCTTTGTTATAAGCATACTGAGATTTAATTTTAACAATGGGATATCTGAATCAGAGAATTACCTTAATATATATTTCTAAAAATTCTAAAAAATTCAATCAAATTCCCTGAGTTTTCTAGCTTTTCCCTGAATATTACAAAAAGCAGCTAATTTTCCAGGTTCCGTCTGAACAGTTATTTTAACCTCTGAATGATCAATGTTCAAAGTTGTTAGGGGCCATCTTCAAAATTTGTTCCCAGGGGAAGAGTGCTGAATCAATGATCTTGGAATAGATTGGTTTCTTTGGTACAAAGAAACCAATCAATTGCAAGCTCATTAACTTAACACCCTTCATCGTAGATTAATTTTTCTCAAATTTATTGATATCGCCTTCTTAAAGCTACAAAAATGTCTGCATCTTGAAACGAATTTTGGAGATCGTCCCTTATTAACTCTTGTTTTGAATACTGGGATCTGAAAGCAACATTTAAAGTAAAATAACTTAGCACATATTTCTTTAAATAATTTATAATTAACATCTTTTTATTTTTTTCATGACGAAATCTTTTATGATAAAATTCACTTGCACTGCTACCGGAACAATGCTAGAAAAGCTTATGTTAATTTTATTTTAAATTGTTTTTATTTTTCTATATTAAGATATTAATTGATTAATCTAAAAGAATACTGACATATACAATGCTAAAAACTTATTTAAAGCATATATTAAGAATAAGAGCAATTAACTATAAAGTTAAAATGAAATTTCCCCATAGTGACATTACTCCATGACTTGCTATAAAATATGTATATAACAAAGGACTTGCAATTTAGCAAGTTATAGTCGTACAAAGCTTTACATTAACATTTGTCAGATACCTGAAAGTTGAGCATAACTATTTATCTTGAATATTGATACTCAATTCATTACAAAACAAAAACATACCAGGTGAATAAGTTCAGCAAATATACATAGCAAATAAGTGAGGTATAAAATGAAGTTTTACAAGACCACATTCAGTGTCATCACTGTGAAGGAGAGAATTTTGAGCTTTATGAACCCTACAAATATTGCTACGTAATTTTGCTTTATGAACTAACTATATATACTAGAAATAAGAGTAAATAATCACTGTGAAGGAGGTATTGTTGAACATAGCCTCAAGCTTTGTAGCCTGATAAATTAATTTTTCATAAATTTATTGATTTTATTTTAAAGCTGCTAAAATACCTGCTTAATGAAGCCAATATTTGCTTGATACCCAGTGGTTGAAATGGGTGATGTTTTTTATTATGATTATTTGCCCTTATTTCGACCACTGGGTGCTGCAAAAACTTGGCCTATAATATTCTTTAGTACATCTGCAAAAAAAGTCTTTACTGTTGTCGATATTGGTCAATTACATAAAACATTTGCGGAAATTTATTTTTACATTTACCTTAAAATTAATTAATTTACATTTATTTCACACTGTCATGATGTTAGTGATTTGCAGATTTTAAGAAGTGGATAATGTATTCTCAATACAAAATTTTGGAGTTTTAAATTGAGACAAAAGCGCCAATGCTAAAACTACCTATGTATGCCTATCCATCACACAAAGTTAGTTTGTCTACGTTATTTAGCCTAGTTAATTTGCAGAAAATAGCTTATAGATTAGCCATATATCGTGCCTGCTGACTAAAATCGTGGTTTTATGGCATGAACAAACTCTCATATATAGTCTATAGAGGTAACCACGAGATTGAAAGCTTAGTAAAAAACAAGGCAACAGAGGTGACTAACAACTTCAAGACTGTTTTTTCTGTGACGAATGGCAGTGTTAGATCATGGGGAACAGCTTTTCTTATAAGATAGTTTCATACAGTTACCTTTTTTGCATATTTCAGCTTATGTTCCTGATCTAGAATTTCTGACAACAGACATTTCAAGATTGTTTCAATTTCCGCCTAAGTTGCATAACAAGAGTTAATCATATGTTCAATCTGTCAATTTGAATTATCACCACAGTAAGGCGGGATTTTGAGTGAGCTTCAGGCCACAAAACCTGCCCAAAAATACTTCCTCCACACTAGCATTTCCACAATATATTTTTTAATCCGTTCAACCTTTGTAAAAAATATTTCATCAGAAAGTATTTTTCAAGAGAAAAAATGAGGGGTCATTTGCAGTTCTTGAGATATTCAAATTTAAGGCTCCAAATATAGGACTATTGCATGACAATGCATGATTATTTTTCTTGACCACTTAGATGCTTTAAAAAGTACATTCATCTGTTTGTGTATTACCGAACAGCATCACTTTCGATTCGGCCATTTTGATATGCACCGGTTCTTTAAGTTCTTCTTCAAGGTTCTACAAGCTAGCCATTTGTATACTATTACGGAGGATGTATGCTGCAGAAGACTCAAACACGAGTAGAGACGCGTGAGTAGAGCGAGAATAACACTAGCGCTTCCTTGTCAAGAACAACGGAGAGTTTTCGAACTTTTGCATTGAAAATTTAACATCCAGTGGTTTAATTCCTCCCCTCGTAAACATCCAATGTTAATGTTAAGCGCAGTTGGTTTCGAATTTTGACTAGCCCCTTGTGGGTTGAACCTAGCAAAGTAGATATTAGCAACAAAAAAAAAGCCAGTTTCCCAAGCTAAATGATGCAAAAAATCGCGCAGCTCTAGCCTACATAGTTAAGTATACCGTAAACGACGAGGAAGTTATGCATTCATAAAGTAGATAGACAATTTTTAAGATTTCTGGTGCGACGTTAAATATCCAATTGCAACTTATATGGAAATCATACCACTCTACCCACCTTTTCTCATTCTTGTTAAGGAAGAGTAAGAGTAGAGGAGAAAAGGTTGAGGTGCCTAAAAAGATACACAAAAAATTGGGCCATACCAACTGAAATTCATTCCTTCTTTTGTAAGCTTCTTGTATCCCCGTATCGTTCCATAATTTCTTTACATTATCAACATTATCCAAAAAAGTTACTAAATCTAAACTGCCCTGCGGTTGAAAATTTAATAATACATCTCCATACGTTTGACAATCTGGGTCACCCCAGGATATTCTCAGTTTTCTTCTCGCATCCACAAGTACTTTCATACCCTTTAATACATTAGAATAAATGATTGGTTTAAACTCTAGGAGTGCCTCTATATCATAATCTTTGCCATGAATAATTCTCATCTGTTTTAAGAATGTTGTTTTACCACTCTCGCCAGCGCCAAGCAGTAATATTTTAACTTTACGTCTAAAGTATACTTTCTCTTTCGCAATTTGGCTGTCAATTTTTTTCGATCTTTGGTACTGTTCATATTCTTCTTGACTTTTACAGCACGCAAGCGCCATGATGATCGAAAAAAGATAAACTAAACTGCAAGAACGAAGAGGATTTGTCAAATTTGAAAACCACAGACCGGAATAATTACCCTATCGATCTGGTGCTAAGCAATTTGCTTAATGCAAGGTCTGACAAACTGTTTACGTCTTCTCAGCAATTCGTGGTCTGTAAAATGATGGTAGGCGTCAAAACCAACTTTCCTTCGGGACCCTCCATTCCAAAAATAGAACAACACTACGCATGCGCTAAAATAGTTCGATTCAAAATGGCAGGCGAGCTGCTAACGCTGGAAGAGATTGTCGGTAAAAATTTTATTATTTTTTTTCTGATCTTTTACCCTCTTCCGTTTCCTTTGGAAATATGTAGTTAGTTTTCAGTTTCTGGTACCTTGCTCTGCGATACTCTTGGTGTGAGATAATATATTTTTGGGTAAATGCTGTAGCTAGCTAAGAGCTTGATCCAAATAGACTCAATCGAACTTCTCGGTAGCAATTAATTCCGACAAAAAATAATAATTCGTTAACCCTTTATAAAAATTATTTCATTAAAAAGTGCTTATTTCAATCGGATACCTACAAACCGGACGTGATATGTTCCTCTTCTGTGGAACTCTCCCACATATGTACGCAATATGTTTCTATTGACTTTTCGTATTTATCTTTTATGTTACTTATGTCAAGGCCACAAAGATAAATCCTGCACAGAAAACCCACCCACCCCCAAACGGTCATGTCCCGTTATCCGTGGCAATTTGAGTATGGACATGGCTCCTTAGGGGAGGAGGGGTCAAACCACTGGACGTTAATTTTTTATGCAAAAGTTCGAAAACTTTCTACTGTTCGGCAAGGAAGCGCTGGTTTTATTCTTTGCTCTACTTCGTACAACATATTTTGCTTCTTTTACCAAAGGAATTTTTGCGTAGCTTCTATACGGGCGATCTCTGCAGAAGAGGTCATTTCCAAGAGGGCAAAACTAATTTAACGGCCGCTGAGAATTGTTTACTGTATCACGACCAGTTTGTAGGTATCCGATTAATATAACCGGTACCGTAACATTAGAAAAACAAAATGGGCAAACTCTAGGCGCAACCAACCCAGTGCTTCGTATATCTACCTAGTACTTTAGTAAAAAAAATAGACTTCTTTGCAGTCTTCAATTTGTTTTTGTCTTTTTGCATAAGAATGGAGGAGAGTGGGATCCAACGTAAATGGGTTTATACTAGATATTTATAAAAATTGATAATAGCCGCTAAGGGGGAGGGGGTTCAACGCTAGCAGCCAATTGAAATTTGAAATTTTATGCTGAATCTGTTTCTGATGTTTATTTTAAATAAAAAGTTACTTGTGACAAAATATGAATTCCATACCCAAGATAAGCTGTGGCATCATAAGTATGAAACAATAGGGCACTTGCTAATTATTTTTATGCTGACATGTAGTTTATAGTTTGAAGTACCATTGGTGTAAATTTGAAAGAAAAATAAGCAGATGTTTAGATTTTATAGAGAGGACCCTTATGCCTCCCCCTTCCCATCCCCTAGGCTCTCATAGCCCTAATAAGCCCAGGTCTAACAGACATTCAGAAATCGATTGAACAGTAAAAAGTTTGAAATCTTTCAGTGTACCTCTGATTTTTTTCTTATCTTAATTAATATAGAACCAGTTTTATATATTGTGTTCTGTATAATATTATTTCTATTTTGTAGAATCGGCAACTAATATTGATAACTATGAAAGCAATCAATCACAAGCACTTGCAGTTGCTAACCAAGTGAACAGAGAGATTGGAGGGTAAGATTCAGTGTTTGAAATTAGAGGAAATAATCACTGTGGAGGAGGGATTTTTAAGTAATCATTCAGGCTACAAAGCCTGAAGCTATGCTCAAAATTTACTCCTCCACAGTGATTATTTGTCCAATTATAATTATTCCCATATTCTGTTTTTGACTTGGAAGACTTTTGTGTTTATATAATTTTGTTTTATTTCTTTAGTGCAAATACTCTTGTCAAATTACTTATACACAGATTGCATCTTCGTCAAGAAATCATCACATTACAAGTATTAAATGTAAGT
Organism: Neoturris breviconis; assembly: GCA_032360805.1. NCBI lineage: Eukaryota > Metazoa > Cnidaria > Hydrozoa > Anthoathecata > Pandeidae > Neoturris > Neoturris breviconis. Next base: position 5,963 of record JAULBZ010001266.1, on the reverse strand, counting down.
CTTGTTGCAATGAACAATTTAAGCTAGTACTTCACTGATTGGTTTTGCCGTGAATAGCCAATCAAAAGCAGTTTTCACTGACAGATCATTGTGATGCATATCAAATACATATCAAAATGCAGTTCAGTGTTTGAAATAAGAGCAAATCGCGTGAAGCAAAAATAACTCTTCCACAATAATTATATGTTCTTATTTCAAACGCTGCGGTTTTTAAAGCAGAAGTTGCTGATAACCCCACAAGATTTTTATCATCAGGGGTAAGTGCCAGTTATCGCTGTGGAGGAGAGATATTTTTGAATATTTTAAGCCAAATTAGCTGAAAATATTGTTGACCAGCAATTATTTTAACCTCTGTATGATGGTAGTAGCACACAGAAGTATTTGCGATAACTTATTTCCATATATGGCTTTACATAGTGCATGTACATCATTGCTCATCATGAGTGCAAACCATATTTCTTTTTAATAAATTTGACAATAACTCTAAAAAGAATGAGCTGCAAAATACATTCCGATACCATCATCCAAATACAGAATGTTTAATTATATGGTAAAAATAAAATCTACAGAGGAGAGTACTGAGTCAATGATCTTGCAATGGATTGCAAGCTCATTGACCTAACGCACTTCTGCACAGACTAATTTTTGTTGGATTTTATTAATTTTAGTTGATTTAACCCTAACAAAATAGTTTGTTTGGAGCAAATTATTGAGATGGTCCCTAACTACTGTAATTCCTCGATTAAGCACCTCGATGCTTATTTAATTCGGTGGATCATGAGGCGCTTAAATTTAAATACAACATTTTCTCCTTTACACAATTTTTTATTGTAGGCATATAATAAGAAACATTAATTAATTTCAACATATTCATCACATTCATCTTCATCTAGTAGCAGGATGAGAAGAAAACTTGTAAAAGTACCAGAATATAATTAATAGGATAAATAGATAAAATAATATTACAAGGTTATAAAAATTTGAATACTTATATATTTTGTCACATTTCAGAATGGAGGGGGCGCTATTTGAGAGTGGGATGCTTATTAATATTCCAGCTCTTAATGGGGGCGCTTATTTGAGAGGACGCTTAATAGAGATAATGTCAATTATTTCGACCACTCCACATATACTAAATTAATGATACATTTTCAGGCATATGTCTTATTTGATGATTGAAATTTGTTTATACCAAACGAGTTTTTTTGTTTAAGAATCCCGCCTCCCTATTTGTTTATTTGTTCTTCTTTTGAGCACTGATGTTTGTTATACATAGGTAATTGAATGTTGTGTTAAAAACTGTGGTGTAAAACTTCACAATGAAATTGGAAAGTACAAATTTATCAATGAATTAATCAAACTGCTATCTCCTAAGGTAATACCTCCTCATAATGCACTGTATTTCTCTGCTGTTCCATGTAAGCTCATTTCTCTTTTATTCTTCTATATATATTCGGAGGTTTGTTGTACTGTATTTCACAAAAACATTTTTCTGAGAATAGTCTGAAGAAAATACATAATGCTATCATATATATATGGACACATCATATTGAGCACAAAGAAATCTTACGAACATAGATCAGCACATGGATTATATATTGGTGTATATACAAGATAATTGAAATTAGTGTTTTAGTATCTGTAGTGATTATGAAATAGATGAAATAGAGAATGTTCAATCATGGTTGATCGGAGCTAGTTTGGATTAGTGAAAGAAATTGACCCTGTACCAGCTATATACTATGTGATATATATAATATATGCTATATACCATATACTAAATATATACACCGTACATAGATACAACTTGTGTCGGTTTGGCGGCTTACTTTCAGTACCATAAATTTGATTAATAGTATGATGGAGATATCACACCTCAAAGTATTAAAGACAGAGTTATTGAACTGTTGTTTGCTTGGTATGTTGGCTTGCCACAAGAAAAAAAAATTGGTGAGGCATATAAAATGTTAAAACAACAAGGTATAATCAAACGAGATCCAGTAGATCCATACCAGCAGGTAATTTACAGAAAATTTCTATGGATGAACAGTAACTTACCATTAATTGCAGTGGTCGGAATAAAAGAAAACAATAACACTGAAGGAATGATTTTTTAGCATCCCTCCTTCACAGTGATTATTTCTTCTTATTTTGACCAATGTTTTTTTTCTTTGAGTCTTTTTTGGTAGCCATTTTGTATTTTGGGGAGCTTTCTCCTTAATTTTTTGAGATAATGAGTGATATTTTTTATAAAAAATAATTTTTAAAATTTTAGGAATCGAAGTCTCCATTTTGATTTTGAAAAGCTTCCTTCTTTAATTTTAAAATTAATGTTATATCCACCTGAGCAGGCAAGTTCTCCAGGAATTAGGTGCTATTAAGATTAGTCACCCTTAGCATCCTTTCACCTTGTATTAAACAGTTATATATATTGATGTAAGTGTTCAGCTTTAAATAATTCACACTTGTGCATACTGGACTGGATATGTGTTGACATGTGGTATGCTTTAAAAACAGAGCAAATGTGTTAGATGTGGGCCAGTTTTAAGCATTCTTCTCTCTGGACTTTAACCAAAAATATGTACGACTGACTCACTATTTTTCCCCGTAGTTAGGTTACGTGAAACAATAATTATATGGTCTGCCCAAGTTTTTATTTCATTTTATTTAATAAGACAATTTGCTTAAAGTATTATAACATATGGCATTTTCCTATGTTAGCTTATTCTCTATTTCTATTTAAGAATACGTAATATACTATGATGTATAATGTGTGATGTACGTTTTCTTGGTGTTACTATCACTTGGTTTGGCGGGCTACTTTTAATACTGTACATATATATAACTTCATAGCTTTGTAACCTCTAGCTATGTTCACAGTGATTACCTACTCTTGTTTCAACTAATGTGCAGTATGGCTGCAATTTACCAAATAGTATGCTCGTTTATATGTGTTTTAACCAAATAATATTTTTGTTATGTAGGGTGCTCCAATGCCTTCAAGAGAACCGCAGAACACTGCATTTGAAGATGAGGGAAAATCAGAGGTAATTCCTAGTTGCATCAGACATAATGTTAGTCTTGTGCACTTTAAATGGAGTGTCCATATTTTGAGGGAGTACCATGGAGGTGTATATGCGGCCTTATTGTTTAATTTTATTGTATATGTTACAGAGAGTATTTTACTGCCTCGTATATAGTTCACTGCTAATACAAACCATGTTTTTACTAAACTGTGATTACTTATAATTTTAATAGTCCCATAGCTAAGTTAAAAGTATTTTTTTTATTATACATAGATGCATGGTATATAATGCTATGGTGTGTAATGATGTATATATAGTGTATGTATGCAATTCCTCTGTGGAGAAGTTATTTATAAACATTGCTTCAGGCTATGATAAAGTTTTTGTGTTTATCCTTGATATGAAATTTTACTACTCTCGTCCACAGTGACTTGACATACTTTTACCTTAATGAATGTGTTCCAATTGTTTATTTGACCTTAAACTTTATCAACTTAATAAAGGCATGAAATCCTAATGTCACGTAAAATTTAAGTGTTTATTCTGGATATGAAATTTCGAAACTCTTCTCCACAGTGACCTGACATAATTTTATCTTGTAAAAGGTGTTCCAATTGTTTATTTGACCTAAAACTTTACCATCTTTTAATAAATACACTATTTTAAACACTGACATAAAATGTGTGTATGCAAATCATATTTATGTGCTTGGATTTAACTTTCACTTGGTTTGGTGGGCTACTTTCAATACTGTACCTTTGATTCCAGTATTGCTAGGTATTTTTCTGTTTTTATTGCTCAGTTTTGCAAAAATTCCTATTATTCTCCAACAATTAACAACTTTTGCTAAGCTATTTGAGTTCCATAATTCAAACCTGTAATGCATTGTTTTACCATATGTTATATACTACTGTATATACTTCAGGATACAGACAGCCTAACATAAGTGTTATAATTAAAATGCGAATTGTAAGCGAAATATATTATGTGGCTTAAAATCATTTTGCCTATATTTAGATAATAGTCCTTAGTCTACCTATTTCTTTTTATTTTATTTTCTTGAAATTTAATTGGTGGAAACATAGCTGTTTTTTGAAATTTTAATATGTCTCACACCAAAGAATTATGTACACAAAAAAAACATTTAAAACGATTTTTGTTTACACCATCTTAATCTGCATAAAAATATCTTAAAAAAGCATCCCACACCATCGTTTCTAATGTAGTAGAATTCCCATGGTAACGTTTATAGGTTATACTAGTTTTTTCTCATGTTTTTTCAGTCTGTATGACGCTATAACTTTCCAATGCATAATTTATATGAACAGGTGAGGGATACTATTTTAGATGATTTAACGATATTCATTTTTAGCTAAAATCAAAACCTGTCGATGTTTTGTTTGTGTATATAATTCTTTTTAGTGTTAGGTTATACTCATAAAAATCGTTTTGAGATATGGCCTATCTAAGATAAATTTTCAACTTTAAAGTTACAAGAATTTCTTTTGAAAACCACATAATAGATGTTTACTGATTTATCAACTTCTTAAGAAATATATATTTCTAAAGAATTTGAATAGCTAACTCAAAACTTTTGTTTCAATTTTTACTTCTTTAAACATCTGTGACGTCTATATATATAATATATGCCTTCCAACGATAAAAATAAATTAATAAATCTTTTTTACAATCACGAAACTTAAAAATGCCAAAAGCCAATAAAAACACGAAAAATATATCTAGAAAATTATTAGGTTAGAAAGAAGAATAAATTTTAAGCAAGAAGGTCTGTTTTTGATAATTTAAGAGAATATTGTAACTTTACCCATTCCGTATCGTTAACATAATATATACTATAGATGCAATATGCATAGACATAAACCTTATATTTCAAAGCCTTATAACCTGTACGCCTCAACGCCTCAAAAACTTCTTTTGCTGCAGCAACGGACTAAGTTAAGTTAGCTTTTCCCTTTAATTATTGTATAGTGGAAGTGATCAAACAATTATTTTGTTTCCTTTGAAAAACATATTATTTGAACTTTCTATTTTTGTTACCGTGCTTATATTCCCGTGTGTACTACTTTTCATGATTAAGCTGATCATAGATCATACTTAAGAATCGCATAAGAATCGTCTGAGGCTGAAATCCCAATACCGTTAAGAATCACGAGGCTCTAAATTTTGTGATTCTTATAAAAGAAAAACCTGGTGTAGTCATTGATCTCAAAGCATACAAATTTTTTTTAGGTGAAACTCTCCTTTACTGATAATATTAATAGTCATTCCAAAAGCTCATCAAGCAGGTTTTGTAAGTGAAATAATCATTGTGGAGAAGGAAATTCTGAGCACAGCTTTAAGCTATACTCAAAAATCACTCCTCCACAGTCATTATTTGCTCTTATTTGGAGCACTGAAATTATTGATGTTTTTAGCTTTTGAAAACACTACTAACGAGCTCCGATCCAGATGATCTTCAATCAGCGAATAAATTAATTAAAACTATGGTCCAAGAGGTAGGTCACTTCTCAAAATTTCTGGAATTAATTCTTGTACGAATATTTCCTAAGCAATAGTCAATTATAACATTTGCATACCGTTTTCAGCGAATTGTCATATTTCAAACTTAAAAGAAACTTGATGATTTGTTCACAATTGTCTGCAAAAGTGTTTTCCTGCAAAAGTTTTAGTCAGCAAATGTTTATACCCCCTGCCAGTAGTAATCAAATGTATCCCTAATTCACCTTTTAGGTATCAAGATCACATACCGTATTTTCTTGAATAAGTGCCTTACCGTAAATAAACCTCAAACACGTGCCTCCCATAAATAAGCATCCGTTGAAAGCTCAGGGCTCGAAATAACAGCCGGTCATCACAGTGGAGGAGAGATTATTCAGAATATTTTCAGCCAACTTGGCTGAAAATATTCTGAAAAAT
>JAULBZ010001265.1:5370-23194 GCA_032360805.1 Neoturris breviconis | reverse complement strand
AATATGTTAGTAACAATATAAACTTTCATCTAGACTACAGAAGGGAAAATTTGAAAAAAACATCTCAGGGTGATTTTGTACCTTTAATGTGGGAGATTTCAGCAGAAGAGGAACATAGGTCATTTCCAAGAGGGCGAAACTAATTTAACCACTGCCGAAAATTGTTTACTGTATCAAAACCGGTTTGTAGGTATCCGATGGTAGTACTTTGTAACACTTTTGTAAAACATTTTGAGACTTCTCCATAGTCTTTTTACTTCAATTTTTTTGTATTTTTGAATAGAAATGAACACTAACGGGAAATAGAGTTGGGATCCATTATTAGCGTCCATAAGGATGCTAATTTTGAACTAAGTCGTCCGGATATATTTTTCGAATACGAAAATCGAGAGAAATTGTATTGTATCGTTATCAGGGCTGTGTGGGTTTGTAAAGTAACGGTTATGTCCTGTTATCCGTGGCAGTTTGAGTATGGGCGTTGCCCCTAGGAATTGACACTAAGAGGTAGGAGAGGTGCGTGAGGGGGGTTCGACGCTAGCGGCCAATTGTCTGCTAAGTGGGGCAAAAACTAATTGTCCACAGCCCTTACCAATTTGTAATGGCATGTAAAAAAATCGCTCTGAAAATAAGACAGGTCCGCTCTAAACAGCAGTGTACCACTCCTACAAAATATCCGAATTACACTACTCAAAGGGTGTCACGTCATACACACAAAATTGGATTAATCTGGAACATCTACTGACTGCGATAATCAACTTTGAAAAAGAGGCTGTAAAATATTATTGTGTCCTGATGCTTTCCCAATTTACTACTCAGGGCAGGGCTCAAAATAACTACCGGTCATCACTGTGGAGGAGAGATTTTTCAGAATATTTTCAGCCAACTTGGCTGAAAAATCTCTTCTCCACAGCGATGACCGGCTGTTATTTTGAGCCCTGGAATGTTATTTGAGGACAGTTGTCAGTATCAAATCTGAAAGCTGTACTAAAAAAAGACTCCACGCTTCTCCACAGGTGATATCTGACAGTTAATTTGAGGCTTTTAAATATTTTTTTCCACTTTCTAGTTTAATTATTCCTGAAAATACTTTTAACCAGCTAACACGTAACGACTCAGTGATGTTTACACCGGAAACATTTGCAGTTAATCGTTTAGAAGAAATCAGTTCAGACATTATGGAACATTATCCTGAATTACTTAACGAAGCTATTGATGGAATTCTATCACCACTACATTCACAGCAATCTATCACATATGATTTGTTTCAAAAAATTGCAAAAAATGTGTATGATACAAAAATATCTAGTGTGTCTAGTACAGTATGGTCACGTGTTGCTCTAGTTTTATATATGGTCAAAGAAACAATGTTCACAGGAAACCTAAATGATAAGCAGTTAGAATTGTTGGTAGAACACTCAGCAAAATTTATGACAGAAAATGTGAATGAAACTGTTAATAAGGAAGGTGGATGGGTAAGGGACCATCTCAAAATTAAAATCTACTAAGGAGAGTACTGACTCAATGATCTTGCAATGGATTGGTTTCTTTGTACCGAAGAAACCAATCCATTGCAAGCTCATTGATCTAACACACTTCTGCACAAATTCATTTTTGTTGAATTTTTGTCGATTTTTGTTCATTTAACCCTAACAAAAATGTTGATTTTGGAGCAAAATTTTAAGATCGTCCCTAAGTGTTACTTATTTATAAAAAAGTTATTCTGTAGATTCCATCACAGTGTTTGAAGTAAGAGTAAATAATCGTTGTGGAGAAGGGATTTTTGAGCATAGCTTCAGGCTTTGTAGCTCTGAATGTATGCTCAAGAATCACTCCTCTGCAGGGATTAGTTGTTCTTGTTTCAACAGCCGGATTGACCAATTGATCAATTTTAACACCCACCCACCTAAATTTCCTGGCTCCAATAGAATGGTTAGATAGTGTTGCTTTTTCTGTTCAATTTGATTCATCCCATAACTTGGTTTTACGTAAGATTAGAGGTTGAGCATTGATAAAAACTTATACCATAAAATTGTAGGTAATATGAATTATAAATAGCTCGAGATATACTTGTACAATAGGCTGAAAATTGGTCCCCAAAGATGCTCTTCCACAAGGGAATGCTGACCTGAATTCCGAGGCCTTCTTGTAAAAATCAATATTTTGCTAATTGTTAATTTTAGGCAATGATGCATCAAAAAAATTACCCTTAATTACTAGATTATACAATTGGGTGAAAACTCTCATTGTAAATCATGTTTGAATGTTCACTTTTAATAATACACGCTCGCCTCATCATATGTGTATTTCGTATATAACGCATGCGTAGTTGGTACATATCTATGTAAAATTATTTTCTCATATAGGATGCAATTGAATTGGACGATTGGATGTTTGTTTCAAATGTTTTAGCACGTGATGATATCAGTAGTAGTGACGGAGAATTTAATGAAATTACGTCTAGTAGAAGATCGTCCCATATAGAAGGTTCCAATCGGGATTGTACTGGGAGAGTGCACCAAACTATATCAGAATGGTCACCATATGGTATGGCAGCATTAGCTGTTGGATTAGGACTAGCATATAGTTACTTAAAAACCTAAAGCAACTCTTGCACCTGTCAGCATATGATCAACTAATCAGCTCAGAAAAAACGTTGATAAAGCATCCATCAGTCTGCAGACACCTGCAGTAATTTATTTTACAGTCAATATTCGAAAAAAGGATGTTGTTGCATTGCAACAAGTTTACTCTGAGCAGCCAATACCTCGTTTTCATGTATTTGTGAACAGGTGTATCCCAGTGGGTAAAGAATTGTTCAAAGTCGGCAGTAAAGACGTTAGAACAACGTTGAAAATGTGTCTTTACTGCAGACTTTGAACAAGTTTTTGCGCACTGGATCATTCCTGATACAGTTGAACTTTCCCAGCCGCCAAAAACCTGTTCAAAGTCAGCAAAATAACGTTCAAAGAGCGTTGTTCTAACGTTATGTTTCTGACTTTGAACAGGTTTTTGCCGGCTGGGTTATCTTGCTGATTCACACTAGTTGGTTAGAATATTTTATAGCATCTAGAATACAATCAATTTACAGAGTACTATTTGTCTGACAAAAATTACTGTCCCACACATAGGGATTATTTGCTCCCACTCGCTTAGTTTAGAAAGTTAGTCATGTGTACCAGGTGGTGGAAAAAATTCAACCTCGTGTTAACATTTGCGTGGTCATGCATTTCATAGACTCTGTCTTGAATGCTATTTTCGATAGTATGTTATTAAAAATGAAATAATGATTATTGTTGCGTCGTTCTGTTTCATCTGAATGGATGAATTATTTAGTGAACTATTTTCATCATTCCATACTGACGACATCTATTATAAATTACAGTGACGAGTGCATTTCCCCCATCCCTAGTATCTGCGAAGAAGGGTGTTATGTTAGTGATCATGGTATTGATTGGGTTTTTCTGTATGAAAAATCAATTATTTGCAAGATCGTTGACAGTGTTCGAAATAAGAAGAAATAATCACTGTGAAGGAGTGATATTTAAGCATAGCTTCAGGCTACAAAGCTTGAAGTTATGCTCAAAAATCTCTCCTCCACAGTGGTTATTTACTCTCATTTCGAACACTGGTGGACCCAATACTCTTTTCTGTAGAGATACTAACTATTTACGCTTTGTTCCACCCCTGATACTCATACTCGGTAATCAAAATAAGAATAAATAGCACTATGGAGGAGAAATTTTAAGCGCAGCTCCAGGCGTTGTAGCCTCTAAAGCTAAACTCAAAAATCACTCCTATGCAGTGTTTATTTGCTCAAGACTAAATACACACGCTTCAGTAATAACCACAGCAAGTATAAATAACATCTTTGAAGGAGAGCGCTAATTTATTGTGATGCTCTTCCTCGTTTATGTTATATTTCAACCACTAATCATAATAATACAAATGTTAGAAAATTGTGTATATTTATTTTTATGGCAATTTTCTTGAATATGTAAATATTATATTTTATAATTTATTTTATAGAATACGACGACAGGCCTCTGAATTCACGACAGTATTCTTCTGTGGAGGAGCGTCTTTAGAGGCTCATTTGCAGCCAAAAGGCTGCAAATAAGTCTCCGAAGATGCTCCTCCACAGAGGAATGCCGACGTGAATTCAGAGGCCTGGACGATGTTCTAGAGTCTTTACTACTGACTTTGAATGAACAAGTTTTTGCCCCCTACATCATAAAAGAGCACCAACATGGGTACGAATAGCATCATATACGAACTGTGTAATACCATATATGACAATGCACAGGCTGTATATGGAATTATTCATTATCCTTTCCATATTCAACCTTTAATGTTTTGATCTACCTACTCTAAAGAACACTGATGTACGCGTTAGCCTGAATTCTATTCCTTAAAATTACTCAATGACCAGGACTCATGCTAGATACAATTTCAGACTAGACTTTCTACTGTTTACTGGTTTGGATATTTTATACAGTACGGTAGTTTCCTTATGGGTTTATAGAATTGTAGATACATGATTATATAATTTAAATGTGCTGATTTTGGTTAAAGTGTTTATATTTTTGTATAGAATGAAAAGTTCGTTGTTTCAAAGATGTATGAAATATATCATTTGTTATTTATATAGTTCCGAATCATCCATCGTATATATTTTATGTGGGAGGAGAGTATTGATTCAATGGTTGAAATAAGAGTAAGTAATCACTGTGGAGGAGGGATTTTTGAACATAGCTTCAGGCTTTGTAGTCTGAAGCTATGTTCATAAATGCCTCCTCCACAGTGATTATACACTTTTATTTTGACCACTGTTATCTTGCAATTGATTCGTTTCTTCCGGCTGCGGATTCTTTGTATTGTAAATAAAATGAATATTGAGTTAACCAATCAATTGCTAATTTGTTGACAAAACGCTCTTCTCCTCAGGATGATTTAATAATTCTTTTTGAACTTTATACTTAGATAATTTGTAATAATTAGCTTTGCTTCTAGTTACAGTTGTAACAACACACTTTTCCCAGTGGGCACAAACTTGTTCAAAGTCCGCAGTAAAGACGCTAGAACAACGTTTTAAACGTTCTTATAGCGTCTTTACTACAGACTTTGAACAAGTTTTTGCTCTCTGGGATGAATGGGTTATATTAGACGTCTATTGTATACGTGAAGAAGGATGAATTGACAAACTTGTAATTTGATTGGTAAGTCGTTAAGGTTAATTTCCACGAGGCGAAAATTATACTGCGAAAGCAAAAGAAGACATTTCATTGGTAGAAATCAATTTCACGCTATTTGTGACGTTGATTCTACCAATGGAATGTCTTCATTTGGCATTCGCAGCGAATATTTCGCCTTGTGAAAATCACACCTTAATTTGACAGTATTCCTTTTGACAGAGACTTTTATTTTGTCAATTTCAGTCAATTTCGTTCACGCGAATTCTAAATGAAGCCATTGCATTGTTTGAAAGCGGCGTCACCTAGCCTTTAGTACGAGTCAACGATTTTGGAGAGTTAACTAGGTCGGCAACCTTTGCTATTCTATTTTTTAAAATTGTTCAAGAGACCTCATTTTTAGGGGGCCTTTGAACCCTAATATTTAAGCTCTGTACCGTTAATGACTTCCGCCATACATAAAGCCTTGCTATATACATGAACTGAGCTCGTCTACGATATTTTTGTCGCTCGATTGCAAGTTTGACGAACACCTAAGCGTTATCTCAGATGGTGATGTTTAAGGAATTTTATATTTGAATTTCGATATTTAGATATCGGTTATTGTTCCAATAACAATACTAGCTATGGGCATATTATACCTTACTCCTTTTAATTTTCGCGCATTTAAAGTACACGAAAATTTAGGGGGTTATATTTGCGCATTAAAGGCGAACAACGGGCACAAGAGTCAGGTGCGCAAAGATTAGAGGCGCGAACAAAATGAGTGGCGCAAACAATAGAAGGAATAAGGTAGTCAAATGTAATTATTTCGTTTATGATTACAGGGTGAAAAACTACTGAATACGATACTCCGTGCGTGTGCAAACTATTGCCATATATGGTCACAATTTTCAATATTACAGCAAATAATCACAGTAGAGGCTATCTTCCAAAGTGGTAGACCTATTCACAAATACATGAAAGCGAGGCGTTGGCCGCTCAAAGTAGAACTTGTTGCAATGAAATAACTTTTTTTGTGCACTATTATTTTCTCTCATTTCGAACACGATGGTCACACAGTTTGCACATGTTTTCTGTAGTTTTTCACATTATGGAATGTTTATTAGGCGTTAATTTCTACCTCGTTCTCAGGGCTTCTGGTTTAAGCTCTGGGAACGAGGTGGTGTTATTTTAATATCGTTTAACAATTGGGTTGAGAGATGTAAAAAATGAATACACTAGTTTTGCTACCATGAAAATTGTATTTTACATTTGTCCCCACTTGTTCATAGTTCGCAGTAAAGACGCCAGAACAATGTTGAAAACCTCGTTTTAGCGTATGTACTGCGGACTTTAAACAGGTTTTTGCCCAATGGGTTAATAGGGTTCAATTAGAAATCTCCAGATCCGACCAATATACCAATACACGCCATGCATATAGTTTTCTATTCTGGATATTGTTAGGAAGATGTGAAAAGAACTTTCGTTCGCAGGAATAAATCCTGCAGAATAATTGTCAACCGCAGAAATAAATTCAGCAAAATTCACAAAACAATCGTCATTCGCGGGAATAAATTCCGCAAAATAAGCTATATTTAGTACCATCATCCGCAGGATTTCCTTCCCGCAGGCGCCTCCGCTATGGATGTTTGTCCTTATTTACGAGCAATTTCGATATTAAGGCCCGGTAAACTTCTATGCCTTTCGAAGTTTCGTATTTTGAAGGGCCATGAAACCTTGAGAACGAGGTTGGAAACAGTGACGTATAACTGAGATCTTATCTTGATATATATATTTATATTTGATATAACGCAACCTCGTTACCAGGGCTTCTCTTCTCTACAGCGTTAAACGTCTAGAGAGAAGAAGCTCTGGGAACGAGGTTGGATATAACGTTGTTCTAGCCTATATTTACCGCAGACTTTGAACAAGTTTTTGCCCACTGGGATCTGTCAAAAAATCAGGTTGACCTGGTTGATATAAGCAAAGACTTGTTAAAGCGGTTGCCATATCATCGGTCCTTGTTAGAAATGATAAAAATGCACATCAAACTCAGGTGAAAAGAAGATAGAAACGAAAGAGTTCAACAACAACAAAAGCGAGTCCCTCAAGCCCATCTCTCCCGCAGCTATATGTCCGATGTCCTAACTACCAATCATTGGATGATGCCATCATGTCTCTAAGGATTGCCAAGGCTCCTGGTCTTGATCAAATTCGTCTGGAGTTTCTTAGCATGAGTCTGTCAGTTTGGCAGGCAATTAACGTAAACAAGAGGATTGTACGCGGCAATAATAAGCCCCATGTTAATAAAGAACTACGGAAAGCCATAATGAAACGTTCTAGACTAAAAAATATTTATGATAAAACAAAGGACACCAAAGATTATAAAAACTATAAAAGACAAAGGAATTATATAGTGAATCTGAACAAACAATCAAAGAGAAAGAAAGTACTTTGAAAAGGTTAAAAATACGACCAACAGGTCTAAAAGATTTTGGGCAGTTTGCAAGCCTTTTTTCAGTAACTTCAAACGAAGCTGTCTCTATTGAAAATAATAATATTGTTGTTCAGAATGAAAATGAAGTTGCAGATATTTTCAAATGATTATTTCACGAATGTTACTTCTTCTCTTGATATTACCAAGTGGAAAAATGATTATATTTGCAGTAAGTTATATCAGATCATTGACAAGTATTCTGATCATCCTAGCATTATGAGCATTAAGAATTCATTCAATGGTGGATCAACTTTTAAGTTCTCCCATATTCACCCATGGGAAACTTATCAAGTTATCATGAGTATGAATCCTAAAACATCTATTAGTGGTGAAATTTTCCAGTTTGTTGCTAGCGTCTGTAGTGTTCCACTTACTGATTGCCACTGCCTGGTACCGTGACATCTACTACAAGCTCCTTAAGGTTTTCCCTGATGCTTGCATCTATACTATTCAACAAATGCATGCAGTCATGCTAACTACCAACGCCGGTAAGCACCTATATGCTGACAACTCTGCCTTCTGGTTCTCACACAAACACAAATTTGTAGAGGTTTTTGCAATCTGATCTTGCTGTTTTCTGTGAATTTTTCTCAAGAAGACTGTCTGTTCATATTTCCATCTTTCTACCAGACCGGCAAAAAATTCTCAATAGCAAAGGCAAACCTGGGAAATTTGATCCAGAACCAGTATACTTTGGCATCACACTTGACACATTCTCTGCCTATCTGAAGAAAGTGACGTGCAATGTCTCCTTCCATGTGAATCTAATCAAAAGACTAGCTGGCAGCTATTAGAGTGCTAGTTTCTCCACGCTGCGCATATCCACTTTTACACTAGTGTCTCTACTGCTGAATATGCTTGCCCAGTCTGTTCCCATAGTGAAGCACACTAGAACAGTCGATGTCATACTTAACGAGGCACATCGTGTAATCTCTGGGGCTCTTAACCCAACCTTACTCGGGCTTTTTTGAAAAATAGTTATGCCATCAACTTGAAATTTCCCACCGACTATTACTAACATGAGTACGCTGTACGCTGTACGCTGTACGCTGAGTAACTGGCAGTACTGCCAGTTAGAGCTCTGTAACTGGCAGTACTGCCAGTTAGAACTCTGGCAGTACTGCCAGTTAGAGCTCCGATTTGTTTTGCAAACATATACGACATTTAAAAACTGTTTGCAAAAACACAATTTGGATGGCAGGTACAGGCCACGGTAGTTATAGTATCGGTGCCGTCCAATTCAATAATTTGATAAACGTATTATCCTTGATTATGTCTAGTAGGATTATGGATTATGTCAATAAAGGATTATGTAGGATTATGTCAATAAAGCATACCAATATAATAAAAAATGTCATTTTATCAATAATCTTAGTTAGACTAATACCCAAATTTGGAAAAACATTTAAATTATCATCATTTTAAGCTTAAAATCGGCGTCACAACAAAATCCGATATCTATTCACAGATACGTGAAAACGAGGCCGCTCCAAGTAGAACTTGTTGCAATGAAATAATATATTTTTTCCAGGGACTGCATACAAATAAAGTTGTAACAAGTTACAAGAGCAGCCGACGTCTCGTTTTCATGTATTTGTGAATAGGTCTATTTCCATGAAACAACGTTCGTATGCTACAGAAGGAAAACAAAAGAACTCTATGAATGTTACCCAATTTGCAAAAATTCACAGTAAACACGTACAAGCGTACACACGTACACGCATAACGACCCTATTAAATATTCGCTACTAGGAAAAATTAGAAAATTTAATAAACGCCCTCTTTAATAAACGCCCCCTTATAAATTTTACATTTAAATAAACTCCCAGAGAATTTATTAGGATACGTTCTCATGTATTACGTCCGTGGTATTAGAATAACAACACTGATAACATCTTCAAATGCGATTACGGTTTACGTATGAGGGCATTCTTTCCCCGTCATATAAACAGAAAGGAAATTGCATTCCTATGTAGTGGAGTATATGTGCTAGTAAATTACTAGTAAATAATAAAAACCGTAGAGACATATCATTGCGAATTTGTTGACAAACAGCAGCATCTTTCAACTTTTACTGGAGTCAAGTGAAAAGATAGCTTGCAAAATGTTTAGTGAATTTAGTAATAATTATTGATCGTCTAGTTTAAGCCTCCACTCATGTCCCACCTCCCAATCTCATCTCAGAATCTTTCTCTCTCTCAGGAAGAAACACCGTTAGACCTATTCCCAAATACATAAAAAACGAGGCGTTCTGTTCAAAGCAGAAACTTGTAAGTAAAGGGTAAGTAAAAGGGTCGCAAAATTTGTTACACCAGTCAAAACACTAATTTCAAAATAAAAATAAGTTAATCTAGAGTAATGTATACAAAAAAATGTATTACTGTCATAGTTGATAATGATAATACTTTTAAAGAGAGAAAAGTCAAATCAAAAAAATCCACAGCTGGTATGAGAAGGATATTTTTTACAAAACGGCATATTTTGCGCCTCTTATTTTGCCTCAAGCAAGCAAATTTCGCCACAAAGGAAGACTCGTTTCGTACTTTAAAAAGGCAAGAAACTATAGAAAGGAAGTTGACAATAGTATGGTATAGCTGAGCTTTTACCTTCTTTACCTAGCCTTACATTTGCATATGAATATTTATGATATTTATATATCAAATCAAATATACCAAGAAATTTAAAATCGTATATGTAACGATAAAACAGAATAGATCGGAGTGGACGAGTTGTGTACCCTGACTAGGGTTAACCTAGTACGCCAAAACCTGTTCAAAGTCTGCAAGAAATATACTAGAAAAACGTTTTCAACGTCGTTCTAGCGTCTTTACTGCAGATTTTGAACAATTTTTCGTCCACTGGCAATAAGATATGGACAAATAAAAAGTTGGCAAGATGTTAATACCGACATTTTATCCCAGTTAGAAAATATTAGCTAGCATTAGTTAGCATCTTTACTGCGGGCTCTGAACAAGTTTCTGCTCACTTGGTCAAAAAAAACCTGTTTGATGCAAGCAAGTAAGGTTTTATATAAGCAATAAATATTGTATAAAGAATCGGGCGAAATCGGAATTGACAACAAGGAACTGATATCAGGAGATCGTGTTTTCTTTCGCTTTTCTTTTCTTCTCAAGTTTTTTTCCGTCCATTGTCTCTTTCACAGGCTGCCTGGCTATCGAGAGTCTAAAGCTAGACTACGTCAAACCCGATAATTTGATAAACGTATTATCCTTGATTATGTCTAGTAGGATTAGTAGGATGTCAATAAAATATACCATTATAATAAAAAACATATTTTCAATAACCTTAGTTCGACTAATAACCAAATTTGGAAAAACATTTAAATTAGCATGGTTTTCTAGCGTCTTTACTGCGGACTTTGAACAAGTTTTGGCCCACTGGGTTATTACATTGCACATACACCACAGTAACAGACACACGGCATCAGTTCAAAGTCGAAAAAACGTCTTAAAGTGTTGTTTTGACGTTGTTTACGTTGATCTACCGTCGTGTGATCACGAGGGTTCACACACGCATGACACCCCTGCTAAATATACGCCTTATAAATTGTTAGAAAATTTAATAAACTTATAAATTTGAAAAGTAAATAAACGGCCAGGGCATTTATTTGGATACTCATGTTCTACGTACGTGTGGTATTAGAATAATAACACTGATAACATCTTCAAACGCGATTACGGTTTACGCATGAGAACATCAATAGAAGGAAAAAGACTTTCCTATGTAATGGAGCATGTATGCTAAAATAAATTAATAAAAACCATAAAGACACATCATCGCATGTTTGTTTACAAACAGTATTTTGACCTTTTTTTATTGGAGTCGCTAAGTCAAAAAGGCAATGGGAACGAGCTTGTGCAATGGTAGTTTAAATTTAGCAATTATTAACAAAATATATATAATCATAAACCATTCCAACCTCGTTCCCAGGGCTTCTTGCCTTTTCGAAACCCGGAAGAGCGGCGTTGAAACCATTCATCCCCCATCTCATCTCTCTCAGGAAAACAAATCATACCATCTCGAATATCGTTGTAGACGACAAAAAAGGTTCATTTTCAAAATCATATGTGAAAAGGATCATCTCCGAATCAAATCGCAATAGGACTCTTGTAATGGTCGAATTTCATTCGAGAAACAGAAGGACGTCAACAGAAGGAAATTCAGAAGCTTCGTCTGATTCAAAATAGATCGTCGTATAATAAATAAATATACTATAAGCATCAGTCTAATTAGTCACACTAACCGATGTATCCGTCTTTACGCCAACTTTTGTTTGCCCTAATGATGTAATATGACAAGTATATTTATAAAGTTGATGGACAAATGTCCAATTCGGAGACATTAAGTAATTGAAATAATTTGCTCTCCTAATTATTGAACCCATATGAAAAATATATTATACGTTTCGAAGTAAAAGAAAAAATGTTTTCAAACAAGCCTCAAAATAGCTGTCGGATATCACATGTCGCAGGTAATGTCTGGCAGGTATATTAAATACCTCCGCATAGCCAGGTATATTAAACACCTCCATAAAAAGAACTTAAGGTTCGTGAATATTTACTCCGAGCTTTTTATGTAACTAGGTTGATGTCAGATTAACGCGAAAACACGTTTGTATAGTTATGCAACAGAAAATATTTCTCGTCGATGCAGCCGTTGGTACCATTATTGATTATGATGCTTCCAAAAAAATCGTTAGCTTGTTGGAAATTTCAGCTGGGGTCCAGGGGGTGTTGTAAGCCCTTTGGTGCATCTAACTTCTGAAAATAGCTAATTCTTTACTGTTTGACATTTTTCCACCTCTAAAGATCACAGATTAAGCATTTTTTTGTGTAAATCATTAGTTTGAAAAAAATGGGTGGTTCTAGTCCCTCCGTGACTTGGTAGGTTGAGCGCCGAGGAAGGTGGGTCGGTGTTCTGTTGGACCTGGGTAGACCGAAGTCAATAATTTGAGTTTAATAGAGATGCAGATGCTCCGATGCTGTAGAGCTGAAATTCTTTCTCCGTGAGTTAAATTGGATTGTTCGTTGTAATCTGTGAAATCAGATATAAATCACTGACATAATGAATCACCGGCTATCACAACTATATTCAAGTTTGCTAGATCTCTTGAGAAGCTATACAACAAACATTACCTTCTGATATTTTCACTAATCGAATCTTATTTGTTTAAACTGAATTTCAGTGTTCTGCGACGCTAGAATTCTTTCATTAACCGCTAACTCAATTTTTGTGCGGACGTATTTTTTTCTAACTCGTTTCCAACGTTTCTTGTCTCTTTGATTTTTTTGTCGGGTGTACACATATACACCGGAGAGAAAATCAAAGAGACAAGAAGCGCTGGGAGCAAGTTTGTATTTTTTTTTTATTTATAAATTTGCTGATATCAAAAGCATACCCCAGTGGGAAAAAACTTGTTCAAAGTCTGTATTAAAGACACTAGATTAACGTCGTTCGACGTTGTTATAGTGTCTTTACTGCGGACTTTGAACAAGTTTTTCCCCACTGTGTTCTCATCTGGTTATTCTAAAAGATCTGTGTTGGATTTGTATCGATTAGCTACAGGAAAGTTTTGAAGGCTGGTCTAGCTGTAGATATGAGAAAATGCTAAGCTTAGTAGCTATAACAGTCTAATTGATCACACATACTCGCAACAAATATCCGATTTGTTGTAATTGAAAGAATATTCTGTCCTTATCATTGAACTCATATGAAAATTACATAATATATCAACTTCGTTCCCAGGGCTTCTTTCCGCTTTTTGAAAAGAGGACGGTCAGTAAATAATAATAATAATAATAAAGGCAAACAAAGCCGAACGAAAATAAAAACAAAGAAACTAGCTACAATCTCTCACATAAAAATTTGAGACAATGTGAAATTTGTGCAAAAATTCGGAATTTCAGCTTAAACAAAAAGATTTAAATTTTGATTAGCAAGACAAGACGAACTGCACGAATTTAGTACCAAGAGCCTGGGTAATAGGCTGTTAGAAGCAACAAAATTTGTCGAGTTAAAGTCCTAAGATCTTAGAGAGATAAGATAAATCTCTAGGGACTTCTAGTGGTCATTTTTAGCATTTACGTTTTACTTGTGGTGTGTATTGTTTGCTAAAATATCTCATAATTTGTGTGAGGGGTTGCATGTACTAAAGATGAGGCATGAGTTAGGGACGATCTCAAAATTTCAAAAACCAACTTTTTTGTTAACCAAAATTGACAAAATTCAACAAAAATGAATCTGTGCAAAAGTGTGTTGTTAGATCAATGAGCTTACAATGGATTCATTTCTTCGGTACGAAGAAACCAATCCATTGCAAGATCATTGACTCAGTACTCTCCTCTGTAGATTTTATTTTTGAGACGGTCTCTTAGATATGTCCCATGTTTCGAAATTTTCCGTAATTCCACATTTAATTGCAAAAAACAGTTGCAGGTCTCATTTTCATAGTTTCTATGATTACCATAATTATTATAGCTACTAACCTTGCAATGACGCAAAGACATCCGATGTTGTTTCTACATCAGTTATCAATGAATGAGCCGCAAGGTTCTCAGTTTGCACTCGACGTCTAATTAACGTCGAAAAGACGTCGTTTTGACGTCTAGACGTCCAAATGATAATCGTTGATTAGACGTCAAAACAATATCTTTTTGACGTTGATTAGACGTCGTCGTCGTGTGCCTCGTGTGTGATTTTTTTAATCTTTTCAAAATTGGATAAGGAAATAATGATTAGCCTGAGTTCCAATCCCAACTATTACGAGTAGTACTGCAAGTCGGGCTAAGAATAATGATTAGTTAATGACTTTTCTAATAGGTATCCATTTGAGAGTGTTTTTGTGTGGTTGCTTCTATCATAGATATACGAAAGATATCTTTCGTATATCTATGCTTCTATAGATTAATGATTGCTTCAGCTCAAATTAAGAATGTATGGAATTCGAATGTTTTCTGGTAAATTGTAAACATCAATTTCCCCCATAAACGTTATACTGTACTGACTAATCAAATTGAATATAAATGAAAGTCCATTACATCATTCTCCCCACACAGCTCTCAACGTCATTCAACGCTGTTCTAGCGCTTTTTACCACGGACTTTGAACAAGTGCCCACTGGGATGTACTGACTAATTAATTGGCATCTCCAGTATGAATTAACATATATATGTTTTCCGTTAACGTTATAAACCGGTTGACTCAATCAATCTCTTATACAATCCCATATGAATTTCAATGTACGGGGGGTGATACCGATCTTCTGACGAGGCTAATCCTCATAAGAATGTTATAGGTAAGCTTTTAATAAAAATCTGTTCTAATCCCATTAAAATTTATTATATCAAATCTCCATCCAATGATGCTTAGTCTATTAACGTAAATAAAAAATAGATATTCGTATATATGTATTATGTTTATTGCTTGTAAAAATCAGATGACAAACATATTAATATCCGGTCCAAAATATTATGCTCACTGGTTTAGAATCCCTAGTGGGCAAGTTTTTGCCAACTAGATCCTTGTTTTTCCTCTTATCGTATAATTCATTGTATAAAAATTTACCAACAATTAGGCAGCGTTTATACGACGGACTCCTAGATGAGTTTCACCCTAAACGAGCTTGTATTTGATTGGTTTCTTCGTACCGAAGAAACCAACCAATCAAATGAAAGATCGCTTAAGGTAAAACTCATCTAGGGGTCTATGTAAAGACTGCATATTTCAAGACAATAACATTTGACCAAACTTCATAGTTGCAACTTTAAAGATTGGGGACTTCTTCTAAAATTAATATATATTTTAAGATAGGAACACATGCGTTCCAAGAAAGGTATACAAACATACAGTGATATTGATAGATGTACAGATAGATAGATGTACAGAACCTCCTTAGTTAGCATTAGAGAAGCGAAATATAAAACATTCGCACTTGTCACAAACAACAGTATTGCTTGCTTCGTATTGCTATGTATGTAGAATAGATTCAAAAAACTGCTATATAGTATTATTTCAACAAAACTTGTGCACAATACCGTATTCCAACAAATATATGCTTTTTTTGAGGTGAGGTAAAGTCTTAAAACACACGTTAGTATGTCATGTTTTCATACCTTGTATTCCATAATACCTTGCATGTTTTCGATCTTGTGGTTAGAGGTTATGCAGGTATTACTCATTGATGTTTTGCATGCAGTTGACCCTAGACATCTAATCAACGTCAAAAAGACGTTATTTTGACGTCAAAACGAAGTTTTTTCAAAGTTGATTTATGAGTGTCTGGCAGGGTTTATTTACGAGTAAGTATATTAGTGAAATCAAAAACATATATAAATACTTCATCTCCCTGCAGGCACACAACAACGGATCAACGTTGTTTCCGACTTTCTGTTTCCAATGGACTCCACTACCCTGTCAACAGAATGATTTTGTGTTCTGGACAGGAAGAAAAAATATTACAAGTGTTTTTCATGACCTTTAGCAAAAACACTACCGCGTGTTACCAAAATATGTTCCAAGAAGAAAAAAAAAGCGGTTCTGTTTTGTTATTAAATAATAATGTTTTGCGTCTTTTCTCTGTCACTTTCAAAACATTATCCCAAAGGGCAAAACTTGCTCAAACTCCGCAGTTAAGAAGCTAGAACAACGTCGTTCGAGGTTTTACTAGCGTCTTTACTGCTGACTTTGAACAAATTTTAGTTCACTATATATTGACATTGATCGAATTAAGGTATAAGCAGTGGTAGTTTAATTTCTGTTGAGCTCAGCTATATTTAGTTTCTTCTTTTTTGCGTTTAAACTAGCGGACCGCCCCTTACATTATTCATCAGTTATGTTGCAAAATAATGGCCTAATATATGACGTAAACTCGATCTTGACGTTTCAGCAGCGATAACAAGCTTTCAAGTGTCTTCTACCCCTATCCATAACTGTTTTATGACGTGCATATCCATAACTGTTTTATGACGTAGCTAAGATGATTTTCAAGAGATAAAGATCGCTTTTCCATTCCCGCCGGCCCGCAACTCTTAAACAACGTCAAAAAGACTGCCTTAACATCAAACGACATTTTATTTTCAACGTTGATTAGACTATGACCTTTCTATCGATTACAACTCCCTTCCATAAAACCTTAATAAGGAAGAGCCTATATTTAGCATCGTTGCACTAAAATGTGCATAATTTCAGTTTTCTATTTTTAAAATATCATTTCCTCATAATTGCTAATTGTTGTGGTTGTTGACATAGAAATCTGTTACTTATCGCTCATTAATTAAATTGAATTCCCCGTATAATTACTACACATTGGTTTATCTATAAAACGTAAAAAATATGACGATTTCTTACATATAAACAAAGACTTGTACACATGATAAAAGGCTACCGAATATAAATCCTCTGTGTGTATTGGCGTCATATGATGTGACGTCAAGTTCTACCAATGGAATGTCCTATCTTTTAGCTTTCGGGATTTTCTGCCTAATGGAAATCAACTTTATAAGTGGGACGCGACGTCATACCAACGTCAAAACGACGTATTTTTGATGTGTATATGACGTCGTGAGACGGGATAGGCATCATTGATTGAATGTAATAATTTTTTTTACGTTCTCATACAACGGTGACGTTATGTTATTGTTACATTAAACGGTCATGGTCATTAATGTTTAGTAAAAAGGGAAATTTGTGCAAAAAATCGGAATTTCAACTTTCAAAATAAGCCTTAAATTTTTTTTAGCAGGATGAGCGAAACGAAAATTCGAATTTGTTCCAAGATACTGCTAGAATCAAGAGAATTTGTCGAATTTGCAAAAAGTCTCAAGTCTACTCGATAAATCTCAGAGTTAAGTACATCTCTAGGGACTACTTTATGTTTTAGTGGTGTATATTGCTCTTTAAAATTCACAAATTTGATTATAATTTATGACCTTGATTGTAGTATACAAATTGTACTGAACTAATGAAAAGGGGGAGGATCACTCATTCAGACAAGTTTCCATATTATAAATTTAAGAGTTTATATTTCTTCATATTCGTTTATGATAAAAAAGGAGGAGAAATTCATTCAGACATGTTTCCATAAAAAGATACGGTCGGTTAACCACATAAGCAACTCACTAATATTCAACATCATTAT
>JAULBZ010001264.1:0-23199 GCA_032360805.1 Neoturris breviconis | reverse complement strand
TTGCTTAAAACTGTAATACTGTGCTGTTTGTTAATATTTATCTGTGAAACTTCTAGGGTAACTATTTTTTATTCTTTTTTCGAAAAAAAGAAATGTTTTTTTTAGATTCCATTATGACGTCAAACTTAATTTTGTTCATAATAAACAACATATGTGCCATTGATTTCGGACTCCATATTTATCTTGTAAAAATTGCCTACAAAGCCCTGTTTTCGTAATTCTCTTTCGAAGGTAGCCAGAGGGCACACGTGTTCAAAATCCGCAGTAAAGATGCTAGAACGTTGAAAACGCTTTTGCCCATTGAAAATGCCCTTGATACAACCGAGCGAAGTTATTTCATATTTATTACAATTTTATTAGTCTTTCTTGCTGGCACACGCCATTGGAACAACGTCCAAACAACGTCAAAATGACGTTAATGTGCCGGCGTTATGTGCTCACGGGTTATACTCGTTTACTTTTGTACAAAGGGGTCTCACTCCTTTCCGCTATATAGACCTTTTCAAAGTATTAATACAGTAACCCTAGTTTAACCTGCCGGAAATTTTTTTATATCTTCAGAACTGTTTATGCTATACAGCTGAAACTTGGAACTTTTAATATAATTTTATTACGAAAAGTTTAGCGAAAAAAAAAAATCCTAATAAATTATGCGAAATGTGAGTTGCCTTGTTTTTGAAAACTTTTGTTTTGCTAATTTGCTATAAATTATTGTCGGTACATAGTTTTTCACTCTTAGAGTTCAAATAACAACTTTCTTTCAGTATAAATCGATTTCCTTTGATTTCCCGCTAATTACGCAATTATCGCAAAAAGACAATGAACACTTTGAAAAGACAATAGAGCTCACATTCTGCATAATTTTCTTAAACATATATATGTTTTTGGAAAGCCAATTAGAAGACCTATGTCCATGCAAATCTTCAAGTATTCAACATGTCCGGTTCTCAAGATAAGGTGGGGGGTTATTTTGCCCCTCCCCCCTCGGTTAAACTATGGACATACCGATACCCCGGTAAAACTAGGGTTAAGAAGTTTGAATGGTTAGCTACTTCGATATTTAGTCACCATTTTATTAATAGCATATAGGATTGATATTGAAGTCGTAGAAATTTTAAACATATTGTAAATTCTAATCTGTCCCTATGTTTATGTCGTAAACGAAATATTTACCTAACGATATAAATATTTACTTGCTTCGAACTCATACGACAATCATTTAAAATTGTCTGTACAAAAACTAAGAATATCTGAAGAACATTAGAAGGTTTCAAAATCAGTACCCATTAACCCTGTTAACATTGGGCCTTTCTTGGGGCTCCTTAATACTAAAGGGGAGGGAAGGAGATGAAAGGACCCCCCCTCCATAAGCTTTGAGGGAACCAAGCTGTAGTGTGGAGCCTTTCGGGAAAGTAAATTCAACAAATAATAAACGTTTTAGCAACATTTTTTTTGGTCACGTCATTACTCATGATGTCGTCATCAAATCAAAACAGGTGGCGTAAGAATAAATTAGATGAAAAATGTTTCACGTAAAACAATTTGTTAGAACGTTTTTCAAGCCAAATTAAGAAGAAGAAGAAGAAAAATTGGAACTATTTTTACCACCTGTCAAAGAAGCGGTTACTAAGGGAAAATCGTCCCTAGATATACCATAAGAAAAGTCCTAAAATTTCTAGTCGTATAAGCCATTCATTCAGAAGTAACTTAAAAAAGTATAAAGTATAACCTCCAGTTGGAATTGAGACAGAAAATTCAGTTTGCATTCACAACTTAAAATAAATAAACAGAATAAATAAACAGAATACGATTCGGTATTTTACCATATTTGGACTGCGTATTGCGTATCAGGCCGGCCTTCATAACTTTGAATGGAACCACGCTGTAGTGTTGAAACCTTTCAGAACGTTAGGTCTATCCTTAATTAACATTTTAGCAAAATATTTTGATGAAGTCATTACTCACGATGATGTCATTGGGTTAACAACATTTTCTAATATGTATTTTAATTGAAAACATTTATCTATTTTAGGGCTTAAATCTAAAAAAATAAGAACGCTAATGCTTAAGCATATTTTGATATACTTCCCACCCACGTAATAAGTGGATACACGAATAATGTATTTTTGAAGAAAAAATGTTTACATTATTATTATAATTATTATCATGTTATCTATGTTTATCTTACAGAAGAATAAACCTTTCAGAAAAATTCAACATTTTCACTAGCAATAGTAAAGTTTCTTAACCCTAATTTATCTGGGGTCCTTTGAGTAACATATTCTATCTAGGGAGTGGGTAGGGGTGCCCTACCCCCTGAAATTCTACACTACTAAAAACTGAAAAACCGATGGGCGTGGTCACAGTATACCGGCATCGACCACCTTTTTTGTTTTCCACAAGAACGTTTGTAATAAGTATTGATAAGAAATTTTCGTTGTTTTAACGCACCATAAAAAAGTTATTAATAAAAAACCGCAGGGCAGGACATTTTGGGCAAATATATGTTCTGCTATCGTGACAACGAGACAATCTACTTGAAACAAGACATAATTTTCTACTCGAATCATGTCATATCAAAAGAGACGCATTAAAAGAAAGTCAACAAACAGACACAAAAAATATCTTGTGTCTTTGATTATTATGTTTTAACATAACCACTACAGGCTAATCCATTGTAACGTGATCTTTTAATCTGTAGCTACTTGTTTCTTCTATTTTAGGTTAAACAAATCTCACACAGGTTTTGCATTGCAACAAGCTCTATCTCGTTTTCATGTATTTGTGAAATGCCGTATTTTTCCACACAAAACGCTTATTGTAACGTAACTCCTATTGCTCTTCAAAAGCTTTGCGTACAGACAAGCCCAGAGTTTATACGTTTAGCCTGGATGCTCAGGGTCTAGTTGTTCAAAAGACAATTCACTAAATCCTCCATTAAACTTTAACGACAATTGATTGGTGGACAATCCAGCGTTAATCCTAGTTTAGCGTTAATCAGCGTTCGAACAACTGGATTCAGATATACGACTCAGTGAGCAGAAACTTGTTCAAAGTTTGCAATTACGACTCTAGAACAACGCATCGTTTGATGTTTTTGCCCACTCCTGGCATTCATTTCATGCTTCTTAAAATACAAACAACAAATAAAACCAATAGTTCATTTTTATACCTATCTGCACTATATGATACTTTAGTGGGGGGAAAAAGGTCGATCACTTTCTCTGACCAGAGGTTTGAATTAGTCTTTTTTCCCGGATTAACTTTCGAAACATGTATATATTGTTCTGAAGAAGATAATAGAAGTTAATAATCTGTTTTGGGCAATATATACTTAGAGAAAGAAAATTTGGGAAAAATTTAAGAAAATATTCGGTTGGAGATAAAAAGACGGGGGGATGTAGCTATGTCGGGGAATAAAAAGTCGGAAAAAGTTTAATCGGAGGAAAATATTGGTCACTAAGACAGCCTTTTGACTTTTTTCTATTAGGAACATTTTGGCGTAATGAAAATCAAAAATATTATGCAAAAGGTGTGCTCTCAGAGCTCTTCTCCATAGAAGTGATTAGCGTATTTTCGATTTTTTTCACGTATATACTTTTTCTGTCGATATAAGATTTTATTGACTGATTTATTATTTCAATATTGTTCATTCCATGTCACATAAGGTATTTACGCATAATCATGACATAATTTAAATAATTTCATGTGAGCACTCCTCCACAGGTATGCATTTTTGATTTTTCAAGTAACGGTAAAATGTACTTGTCAAAAAATGTTGAGCATTATTTTTTATATGGAATGGACCAATGGACCTCCATAATTTTCTTTGATATAATAGGATTAAATAATTAAATCAAAAGGGTGACATCTTGTGATCAAGGAAATATAAAAATGTATGCCTCTAAATTTCGTACGGTAAAGATAGAGACAAATTTGAAAATAAGTAGGATTTTTGTTTTGCTTTTGAATTTGACCGAAATAAGGGATTGACATCTCTAACAATATAGAGTGTAATGTGATATATAGCTAATATGAGAATTAGTAAGGAAAAATTGGTATTCCACAAGAAAAATTAATTTCTTCTCTGGTTCTGCGCTTGAAAATGCCGAATGTGAGCAAATTATATCTTGGTAATATCATGGTAATATATTTAAAAGTATCCACAAAAACTTGTTCAGAGTTTGCAGTAAAGACGCTAGAACAACGTCATTCGATATAGTTCTAGCTTCTTTATTGTTGACTTCGAATAAATTGCATTGTGCCATAATAGTCCACCCTCATTGCATTGCGCCATAATAGGCCACCCTCATAGTAAAGCGCCATAATAGGCCACCCTCATAGTAAATAGGGTTTGTGGCAAAGAAAATACACCCTTTGTTGGAACTGATAAAATTTAACCTATGCTATGCTTTAAAAACGAAAAAAGAAGTACATTTCTTAAAAGGTTATGTAGGCGTGCTTATTGTAATTTGAGAGGCTTTATAGTGTTCGTGACATAATAGTAGGCGTAAAACCTCGGCCAACCCAACACCCTCGTAAAACGAAAAATAAACAATAATGTTTGTCTCCTCGTAAAACTATCAGACTACGTCAGTCAAGTCACGAACTAACAATTTAGGACACGTGATGTCTATTTAGCCCACGCCAGTTTGTTGATCAGGATGTTGTTAATACTTCATATATCCGTTTGTAAGTACTTCAAGAAAGAGAAATTTTAATTGTTACAAGAGACCTTAATTGTTCTTGGCGGAAAGTTTCTTATTTTTACTCCAGATTTGCATCGAAATTAAGGTTAATCATTAGCAAGGTTATACACACAATATGTTTCAGATCAAGTAGCATGGGGGGGGGGGGTTGAGAGATGCTAATTAATTCCTAAAATTTCTAGTCATACAAGCCATTTCTTCAAAAGTTATGAAAAAAATATGAGAGCGGGAGGTCTAAAAAGTCATCAGTAAAGACTCTAGAACAACGTTGTTTAACGCTAACGTTGAACAAGTGTTTTAGCCACTATGGTATACCTCCGCATCGCGCACTGGCTTCTGGTACTTGTATAGACACAAATATTTCTTTTCCGTCACAACTTGCTTAACAACAAAGCGATTTCACAATCTATTATTGAAAATGTATTCTTGGAACTATCTTTGATCAAATGTTTATATTTAGATATTTGATAAAGTAGCACTTTACTTAATGTAATCTTAATGTAATCTTACCAAATGATTTCTGTACGATAGACGTTCACGTGGGATGTTATGAATAGGCCCATGAATTGACGTGTAGTTAAATTTTCCAAAAGCTTTTAAACCTTTTTTTTAACGGTGATGTGTCATGTTTACTCCCACCTGTGGCATGTACTGAGGAAATCAAATAAAAATTTGGTCTCAACTGTCAAAATTTCACAACAAAATAAATATTATCATTTTATTAATTATTTTCCAGTACGTCAGCGATATCTGATCAACGTCAGAGAGGCGTCTAGACGTCAAATCGACTCTTGTTAACGTTGCTCCTTTACTGCGGACTTTGACGAATTTTTGCTATCGCGAAGAATCGCAAGATCGGAAGTTAAAAAAAAGCCGTACAATACATATCGCATTTCATGCGTACATTATAACTGTTATCTTGGTTCGCTCCTTAGAACATAAGAACGGCTATAATTAAACAAAGAATGGTATACCACAGCGTGAAAGACTATATAATACGGACCCGTATAAACACCATTCCGACAATAATAAACAATAGACCCTCATAAATTCATGAAAACGAGACGTTTGTTGCTCAAAGTAGAAACTTGTTACAATGTTACTAAAGGTCGTTTTCCATTCCATTGGTAGAAATAGACATCTGACATTGTTTGATTTCAATTTCTGCCAATGGAATGTCTATAATTTCGTTAAAAATCTTTTCCCATTTTCAAAAGTAGTTTTGCAGTTATCGGCCACCGTAAGATCTCACATGCCTCATGAATAATATTTCGCGAAAAATGTGTTTATACAAAACAGAACAGCGATTCGTTGACAAATAATTGGAGGCAATGTTGTAGGATGGATTAAGTCTAATTCTACTTTAATATTTCTTATCAAATTAGAACTGAGCTTTCTTAGATCTAAATATGCTGTGGGAGGCGGATTACCATAACTTACGTTTATAGATTTAAATCTATTTTAGATATTTTTCGCGACCATAAGTCCATCACTTGTATACTTTTCTCTTGACATTATCTACATTTTTGATGACTTCGTCATATAGACTTATTTACAAATACCTATATACGAAGAGTTGACTGCACAAAGTAGAACTTGTTGCAATGCAATAACTTCCATTTTGTGCAGGGCATTGTATATTTAAATATGATCATATTTTACCCATTTTATCTGGGCAGTTTGGCAGCAAATATTACCTGGACTGGCGAGAGCAAATAAGCCCCTCCTCCTATTAAAACACCTGGAGTATAAATATAAAACTCGTTCCCAGCGCTTCTTGTCTCTTTGATTTATTTTTACCGGAGATATTTTACCGGAGATATTTTTTGATATTTTAATAAGAGGCACATCATATCGCACTCAAAATGTGAAAACAGAATATAAAATCTTATATTGTTCCAGAGATTTAGCCAATTAAAGTATGGTAAAAAGTGGCAATTTTCTCTGAAAATATGCTGACGTCAGCAAAATTTAAATATTGCCAATATTTTTCTAATTTTTTCATCGAGAGTTAACACTTGGTACATTTATAAACCGTTTGACATAATTTTTTTTGTAATTTGATGACGTCACTAGCACCTGTTATGACGTCATCAATAGTGTAAAATATTGTAAAAAGTTTGTGGTCTTTTATTTCCGAACCACTAATACTTATGGCGTGAAACTTGGTACACATATAGAAAAACGAAATACAAGCACATTGCAACAAATACGTTTGATTTGATGACGTCATTAGTACCTGCTATGACGTGATCAGTAATAGTCGTTTTGTGGTCCGTAAAATATATAATCTGGTCTGGAAAATATAAAATCTGGTGTGTATTTTTCAATACTTTTGTATATTTCATTTAGTATTTCCATAATAAACGCATACCAGTTCCAAAGTTAGCCTAACAACATCAGATATCATTTTAACAAAATTTTATACTTTAAAAAAATTTACCCCCTGTTCAGAATTAAGTTGCCCCCGGAAAATTAACCTGAAAATTCTAAAAAAAAATTAATGGTCAAAATTCTTGATAAAAGTTGGGAATAGTCACCAAATGTCAATACCGTACCATCAATAGAAAATGTTTTATCGCCAAATGAAAATGCCGCGGGCACTTTATGTCCCTCCCAGTGTTAATAGGGTTATAACGCGTAAAACGTTTTCAACCAATTGTTACTAGGATTCCGCCCTTTGTCACATTATTAACGTCTGAACTACTAAAGCATTAGAGCACTTTCTGACTTTTCGAGACCACCTATTTCTACATGAGGAAATCCTATATAAATCGCCAAATAATTATTTCGCAATAATGTGTGTGTTGGTTAATACTTATAACATGAAACTTGGTCAATTGGTTTTCTGATTTTTAGACGATAATTTTGGTATTTTGTAATGTTGTTGTTAAAATCCCGGAAACAAAAACAAAATATCTGTCTAAAACTGAAAACAGAATGGAAAAATGCTTTAGAATTGTTAATTTCAGTTTCAACATCGCAAAGTAGCGTCGCATGCTACAGCTCATCAGTGCTGTTAAACAAAACCTACCTTTTAACATTTCCCTTGGCTAGCTTATACTCTATTTCTTGTGAATGAAATGCATCAAATACGTTTTTGAATAAAATTTTAGTATCTCTTGCGAATAAGGCGCAAAACATTTTCTGATTACAACAAAAATGTGTGTTATACACTGTGTAGTTGTATACATAAAGTTAGTATATACTATATCATGTATATTCGAATAAGCGCCTTCTTTAAAACCTCCACAATTAAATACGCGCCTAGACATTTATTCAAAGATATACTGTATATACTGTGTAAAAATAAAAACAAAATATAAATGTCTGCACAGCACAAGTTACCGTCGAGTTACCAATGAGTTACCGTTCCCATTTACAATGTTTTTACTTTGTTTTGCCAATAAAAGAACGAGATACCACGAGTTACCGTCATTTTTTTCTTTTTTTATGAAATTTGTACGGCAACTCGTGTTAACTCGTCTATTTGCAGCTAAAATATGCCAAAACACAACGGTATCTCGTATGGTAACTCAATGATAACTCGACGGTAACTCGTTTCGTTTTTTTAAAGAAGGGTGTTTAATCACTGCAGGAGGGATATTTAGATAAAATATAAATGTTATCTGTACATAATGTTTCCCAGAGCTTTGCAGAAGAAAAAAATGCTGTAAAAGAGAGCATTGTGCATATAACTATTCTGTTTTTAGAGGCATACATTACTTTTTTTTAGCTCTTCTATTTGTACATATCAACAGAGCATTTGTTTTCATTTTCTAGCTATATAGAAGTGATTTGTTTGGAAAATTGATGTTTATACTATAAGAGGAATTCCTCCTCCCCCACCTTCAATATTGATTTCCTGTATGTGCACAGCAAATATGAAGACCAACATTGAATTGGGGGAGGAGGGTATTTGGGAGGGGAAGGAGCATGGAATAGTAGACTTTGTGTTTTATCATAATTCTCGTCCACAATTGTAGTATTAGTAGTTTTGAAAAAGAGACATTTTTCCCCTCTTCCCCTCCTCCCCCTCCACAACCTTTACGGGATTATCAAAAGGGTATTAAATGCTGATTTCCACCAGGTGGACAGTTAGCTGGGGCAGACAAAAGAAAACATTGCTTTGAATTGAATTGAAGTCGCACGACGAGTGACCGTTACAATATGGTTCAAGGGAATTATGTGATACGACGGTTTGATATGCCCATTCGTGTAGCGCAAACACGGATTTAAATTGTAACCTTAAATAATTTATAATATTAATATAATTAACATATTTACAGATAAAATAAAATGCGCACGTGACGTTTGTTCGACGCAAAAACGACGCTGTTTTGACGTCAGAACGTCAAAACAAGGTCTATGTTACGGTGGAAAAACGTCATGTGCGGACAGAGTATGTTTTGGCACACGACGTCGATACAACGTTGCAACAACATCAGAACGACATTGGGACATCATTTTATCGTTATTCCCACGTCGTGTGCCAGCAGGGAAGTTCATTCAATATTATCGTACGAACATTTGCCAGTAACCGATATTGGTATCGTTACATGAATCTTCACAACATCCTTTCTTTAGATTAATAAATTTTCCAGTGACGTTTACCAAAGAGCTTTGTAGAGGATCAAATTTATAATTTACAGATGGACCCCATTTTCCATCCGTATTCCAAACGGAGCAGAAATCTGAATATTAAAAATAGTTAATTTCACTGCCAGTGCACTACGAAAAGTCAAATCAACGTCGTCGTAACAACGTCAAAAATTATTAAACTGCCCTATGAACCCCTCAACCATTCTAGTAGTCAAGAATTATTGTTACGCCAAATTGTTAAGATAAGAATAAGATACTACTGTGCCAAGTTTAAATATAACTCCTGCACGCATACAGGAATAATGAAGTTAGGATAGGCGGGGGAGGGGGTGCATATCCCTGCTGCGGTTTCAAGGACAATGGAGGGGGTGCATATCCCTGCTGCGGTTTTCAGTTTTCTCTCGTTGTTGGAGCTTTAAATATAATCAGTTTGTTAATTTCGTTTTCCACACAATTTTTGCATTTGATTAGACACTTGGGATATTATTTACCGCCTCTGCCTGGAAATTTTAAAGCTTTTCTGTGGTATACTACGAATACTGCATACAGCCAGAGTATTAACCCTATTTGGACCGAAGGGTGGGCGAAGTTGAATTCAGCCAGGGTGCCATATTTTTTCAAATAACTTTTCTTGTGTAAACGTGGACGTTTTCAAA
Source organism: Neoturris breviconis (assembly GCA_032360805.1). Classification (NCBI taxonomy): domain Eukaryota; kingdom Metazoa; phylum Cnidaria; class Hydrozoa; order Anthoathecata; family Pandeidae; genus Neoturris; species Neoturris breviconis. The sequence goes on along the minus strand of JAULBZ010001264.1, from coordinate 13,232 downwards.
CTTTGTCACATTTAGTATTTTTCTAATTCACACATTTTTGAAAATTGTCATAGCTATTGCACATGATTTTCAAAATTTATTGGTCATTTCTCGAAATCACCTTTCAAATTGCCCATAAAATCTTTATAAAAGTACAAAAGTACAAATGTTAATAATTCCTTCAATATCCCTTATATTAATACCGAAGCATGGATTTCTGCGCGGATGTTCGCGCATACATTTCCACACCGCTCTACGGTTTGGGCTGGATTTTTCAACAGGGCCTGGAAATGACCCAAACGTTGTGACCGTCGCAAAATGGTTAGGTTCTAGATCACTTTTAGGCCCTTTTTGGCCCAATTTGCCTTTTTGTGACGTCACAGGGTACTCAGGTGCCTGAAAATGTCATAGGAAAAAGTTATTTGGCTCTAAATCCTGAAGTAGTGATGTTACATCGACGAAACTTAGTCACCAGCACACACTTGCTTCCACATAAATTTTGGTCTGTAAAATTTCCAAAATGTCTATTATGCAGACCAGATATTGACTGCTTGTTGCAAAAACACGCCCAATTTGGGTCTAATTTCTGAAGTAGATGTCCTATATTGATGAAACTTGGTCACCACTATAACCTTGAATGCTTCTAGAAATATTTTGGTCTGTAAAATTCCCGAAATGTCTATTATGCAGACCAGATATGGACTGCTTTTTGCAAAAAAAAACCCCCTTAATTTGGGTCTAATTTCTGAAGTAGATGTCCCATATTGATGAAACTTAGTCACCAGCACATACTTGCTTCTCCAAATATTTTAGTCACTAAAATTCCCATAAATGTCAATTATGCAGACCAGATATTGGCTGCTTTTTGCGAAAAAACACCCAATTTGGGCCTAATTTCTGAAGTAGATGTCCTATATTGAAGAATCTTGGTCACCAGCACATACTTGCTTCTCCAAATATTTTGGTCAGTAAAATCCCGAAATGTCAATTATGCAGACCAGATATTGGTATAGGAAATAAATTATCATGTACAGGAAGGGGGTACTTTTGTGATTACATAGAGAGCTTACAAGATTAGCAAGATCTTGCATTTTGGATTTAATAAGAAAGTACTTGATTAACAAAAATTAATAAACAGTGATCCCCGCAATTTGCGGGGGGCTTAAATCTAGTTTATCATATAGCCTTCAAATCTTCAGCAATGAATAATTGCATAATTATCTTTGTGTTGACATAATAATTATTACATCATTTTGTCATGACAAAGATATGTTATAAAACATAGTAATACCTTTCTGAATCTCGAAACAGAATGCAAAAATCAGCTTTAGAACAAAGGTTACAGGCATCGAAAGAATACAAACTTTTCAAAAAAAAATTTGTAGTGATGATGTCTGCAAAATTTATGACGTTAGCAAAAAAATAACTATTTTAAAAGTGTTAAGATTAGATGTTGTAGTTTTACCCTACCAAGTTTCATTTCTGTATGTTAAGCCAAACCTGAGATCTCAACCTCACCCCCTCTCCGGCCATTTTAGCCCATCCAAAGCCTGGGCCAAAGCCTAGGCTCCACAAATTGTGTGAATCGCTCAACTTGTCAGAACGTATTTGTATTTTTATTAGGAACATGCAATTTTTCGCTGATGCTGTTCCAAAGAAAATAAATTTATGTTAATGTTATTTATGCTAGATCTGGTCTGCAAATTACACCTATGAGTTACATAAATAAATTCTCGAAAACATGTTTCCTGCTTTACCAGCATACTGTTACCAAGTACTATTATAGTCATTTTACCTCCACTTTTTTTGTCAAGCATGGTAATTGTCTCGTCTGCAAATGCTCGATTCTAAGTAACCTGCCTAGGGCTTCTATTTCTTTTTTTATTTCATTTTCATTCTGTGGCTTGTTCTCTAACTTGTATTATCATCTATTCTTGTTGTTGTTTGTTTAGCTGTAACTATATATGTTCGTAAAGAAGAAGAGAAGGCATATAATGCTTTTATGTTGGATCATTTAACTTTGGATGAACTTAAACAAGCGGTATGCTCCAGCTAAATATGTCCTCAAAAGATCTTATTTTACAATGTTTAGATTTTCTAGGTCGAATAAGCGCCCCTCTTGAGGCTCGAAAATTGAATAAGCGCCCGGGACGTTTAATCGAGGCATTATGGTAGTTGCTTGGCACCTTTAAGTGTATGCCGCAGAAATCTATAATATGTTTTAGCGGAAACATTGATTGCATCGCTATAATAGAAAAGAAGAAGCAATTCTAATTCCATTGTATCTTCGTACACGCAACCTGAAGCTAAGCAACCACTCCTCCACAGTTATTATAATAAGCACTTAATCTATCACTTGTATGCAAAATATATTACCTAGCCATAAATGTACAATATAAAAAAGTGCTTGCTAATTATCAACATCTTGTAGCTATGGAAATGAAATGTATTATAGACCTATTCATAATGAGGTGTTGGCGGTTCAAAAGAGAACTTTACGCTATGCAATAACTTCCTTTTTGTGCACTGCACTGCACAAAACGGAAGTTATTGCATTGCATCAAGCACCAACGCCTCTTTTCCATTTATTGGTGTATAGGTCTATCAATTTATATTTATTTAGGTGTCACGAAGATATGGAGTACCATGTGAAATGATGAAACATGTGTTCAAGAAAACAAAGAAAGGGTAAGAGTTTTGTTGTAATTAATTAGTTTTCCATACAAAAGAAACCCATCACATGTAAGCTTGTTGAGAAATACAACTATGAAATTAGCAGGAAAACAGATCTACCTTCCCTCATCAATTTTTCCTATATTCTGATTTAGTAAGTAAGTAAGTAAGTAAGTAATCGGAAGTAATCCTCAGGGAATCCACATCACTTCAGTGGTTCTTCCTCCCATCCGACTGTCAACTAAGTTAACTCACATTCATAATTATACATGCTTCACGAGTATTTCTTTAGCAACGTTGTCTCGTAATGCTCGTATGACTAGATTTACATGGCGTTCAGACTTCTGGATGACAGTTTTAGAAGGGAAAAAAGAAGACTTGTATGAATTATGCATTCATTCATTCCGAACTGTTGAACATAATTTCCATGGTGTTTTCCATACGGAACCTGGAAAACCTGGAAAATTAGCTGCTTGGTAATCGGGCAAAACCTGGAAAACTCAGGGATTATAGTTCTGACGGACTACTTTATTTAGAGAAATATATATTAAGGAAATTCTCTGATTCAGATATCCCATCGTTGAAATCTCAGTACGCTTATAACAAAGAGTATTTAGCTGATATTTCGTTTTATTTGTCAAAAAGAAATTCTTGAAAAAAGCGTGTTTTTCGACTGTACTCAGGGAAAAAAGTATATTTCTCAGCATAAAACTTAGGGAAATTACTATGTATTATGAAGAAAACCCTGGAAAATGACTTCCATAATTTTGTCTGAATCCTGTTTCTGATAATTTTCCTTCTAGGATACTTGTTTATATGGATGAACAGTTAATCGAGCGTTTTGTTGACGAAGATGATTACATAATTGCAATAAACTTTGACAATCAACTTGGACATTTTGAAGTCGTATTTTCTTGATATTCGATATGTGATTGGTAACTGTCAGAACAAGGAAACTTAAAATAACAGCAAATAATCACTGAAGCTATACTCAAAAATATCTCTTCCACAGTGATTATTTGTTCTTATTTTAATGTCAGAAGAAACCAAGCCACTGTATCTCAAGGATCGAAATAAGCGTATATTATATCTAATAAAGGCGTGAGAACTAATTCAACGATCTTGCAATTGTTTGGTTTTATTGGCACGAAGAAACCAACCCGTTACGAGTTCATTGACATAACCATCTTCAAAGTTAATGGCTTATTTCAACTATGTTCACTGTAGATACTATGTACGCTTATATTGAGTCTTGTTTAAAGTAAGCATCCCTTTATTTCGTTTTATACAGTTTGAAATATATATATTTTTAAAAAGAATGAAAAACGAAAAAAAAGTACGGAGGTTGAGGTTGGTGAGAATTTTGGGATTGTTTTGTTTAATATTAAACACTTCCTTCTCTTACATGATTGATTGACTTTAGTTGGATTTACACTAGGCGAGCTGTGTAATGTCAATTTCTAACAATTCAATTCATTTTACATAACACACATAACACACATACTAAATTACCTTGCTACTAAAATCTCTCTAACTCATCAACGCTCCTCTTTTTTTAATAGATTTTTTATAAAACATGAGCATGCCCAGAACGATTAAAATTTCTCACAAAAATATATTCGTGCATTTTTATAAATATAACGAAAATGGGTAGGGAATCAACGACCTTGAAATTCGTTGGATTATTCTTTATGACCTTCCTACTCGATGCTAATTCGTTAAAGCACTGTCACGCGTTTTGTCCATGTTGAGAATATTGCTTATTCAAAGATCTTGAAATTGGTTGTTTTTCTGTAGGAAGATGCCTATTAATTTGAAGATCGTTGTTGTAAAATTTAAATGTGCAATATCTAACCCTAATATTTTAAACAGAAATCTATTTTTATGAGCTCGTTTTGCCTAATTTCGATTAGTCACGTGGTCAATATTTGCTTGCAAAGAAATTCAGGTAGAATTTTATTCTTCTTTATGATTTTGTTTAAATATTCTTACTCAATTCTTACTTGAGAATTCTTGACTGATGCTTTTTTAAACTTACTGAATGTTCTTGAGTTATATTCAACGTTCGTTTTCTTGTGTTTATTATTTTTGTTACATTAGAAACCGAAGCATTTATATTGGGAAAATGCAAAAAAGGGAAGGGAAAGATGGGATTTCCATCTTAAATTATTGCTACTTATCTGTAGATTGAGTGTAATCTGTGGAAGAAATTTTGTTCTATGTGTGTCTTACTGAACGCAAATAAACATACATTGTGAAGACTTCGTTTTTTTTTATCACTTTATCACACGAGATTTAAATTGTGCGCCTTGAACTACCATACCATAACACTTCATCCAGTATTACCGCTAAATCCAACAATAAAACTACGATGAGCTAAATATTTCTTGATGTATCAATACTCTGCCCTGTAGCTAGCTAAATACTAATTTCTGTCCTTTCCATGCAAAAATCAACTATGTGTGCGTAATGCGCATTGTTATTAAGCGCGAACTTCCGGTCTTCAATGTATGTCTTAAATTTTTTGTATTTAATGTAGATATATTAGTATCTTCCGAACAAGAGTGATGGGTCAACGCTCGTTGACTTGCTACCTTACTTTGTTGTTAATTTTTTAACTTTATATTAATATTTGAGCGTAGCATCTTGGTTTTAATTTCGGCTGATTTCCAATGGGTGAAAGATTCGTTGCGAAAGCAGGAAGACATTCCATTGATATTCCATCACTCATCGTGTGACGTCAATTTCTACCAATGGAACGTCTTCTTTTGGATTTTGCAGCGAAATTTTCGCCCAGTGGAAATCAACCATTACACAGGTACAAATACTTCTGTATAGGCGGATTTTCATTAAGGCGAATTCTAAATAAAGCAGTTACATTGGTTGAAAGTGACGTCGTATGTCAGGTGACATCATTTTCAACCATTGTATAGCCCGGTTTCCATTCAGCGTATATTTCCTCGCGGGGTTCTAAAATTGACAAATTTGATTGACCGAAAGTTAGGCGTGAATGTGCAACTTTCAAGCGGAAAAAAGCTGCCCGCGCAGAACTATACGCTGATTAATGGCTTCATTTAGAGTTCGTGTGGACGAATTCGTCTAGTGGAAATTCTCCTTATGAGAAGAAATTTTCTTTACAAATTAATTTCACGCTTCGGTATTATTAAAATTAATTAACCTGTTTAACCGACGCCAAGAAAACGTGACCATGACATGCCAATTTAGAGGAAACAATTATGCTTTAACTTTTTTTTTATAATTTTGGCTGATGTAGCTAAATTAAACTATTAGAGAATATATAGTATTAGTGCTGGGGGGACACAAACTCAATTCCAGAATTATTTTGTCTCTAACAAAAAAAAACTAAATATAGACGCTGGATTCTGGGAAGGAGCTTGGTCTTTGACAAATGTTTTTATTTTCTATATACGTACTTGTTTTTTGTTTTTATTTTGTTGTTTTGAATCCTAATACAAGAAGAAGAAATGTATATACGTAACTGTTTTTAAGATGTTCTTTTTAATCCAGCTAGTATCTCCCTTTAAACATATTTACATACATTTATTTCCTACATGGTTTTCTCTATTGAAGACATTTTCTTATGGGAAAGAGTCAACTAGTACTTTGAAGTACTTCGTTCTTAGTGGCTTTTTTTGACGAGGAACTCAACCAGTTGCTTCAATTTTAGGTACTATCACCACATCTGAATAGTATAGAGAATTGCCTATAGTTATCGTAGTGTCGTTGTTGACAGTTTAGCAAACTGGTGCGGACTTTTACTATCTAACTTTTAATATTTTAGGCGATTTTTGCGTTAGGTTTGGTTCATTTACCTCGATTTTCTAGAGCTAATTTGTTTATTGTGGACTAAACAAACAAAGACTGACAATCTTGGACATAAATAAGAGTCATTTTACATATCTCGATGAACAATACAAAAATTAAAAAAATTATTGCGTAGACTTGGGATCTTAGGACCTTTTTTTTGCAATTCAACGAATTCTGTTTTCCCAGTACAATCCCCCACAAAAGTGTTTGAGACAATACAAAGAAAATATAGAATTTTTAACTAAGACAAAGCCTTGAAATCTGAATAGCATGTCAAACAGCACGAAAATTTGCTGCTAGAGACAACAAAATTTGTCGAGTTTGCAAAAAGATCTAAGATCCTAAGTAAATCTCTTGGGTGTTCTCGAGGTCGTTTTTAGTTTGTGTTGTATATTGCTTGTAAAAATTAGTTATTTGTCTTTCAGACTTTTTGAACAAATTTTCGTGCCATTCGTCTTGCTAATCAAAATTTCTAACTTGAAATGTCGACTTTTTGCAATAATTTCACTTTGCCTACAGTATTTTTTTGTCCAAAATTGCGGGTTTTTTTTGGATCATGAGCAAACAAGAGAGAATTTTGTCCGACCTTTGTATAGTTTCCCAGCCACAATTCTCCGCAACGCATCCCACCTCTGTTTGAAATAAAAGCACGTATCGTTAGCCTGAGTTCCATTCCTAAACTACAACAACTGGAACTGGAATTCAGGCTACGCGTCGTATGCTCAAGAACAAAAGATTTCTGCTATCAAAAGTCTATACCATATTTTATGTAATTAATGCCCGGGCGCACAAGATTATTTGTCCTCTAATGGGCGCTATATATTGAGTGGACACAATATCGTTCAGTGGAAGCTAGTTTTTTTGCGTTATTTTTTTGTGATACAGCGTCATTATTTTTTTCATACACTAAAGAATTCTCGTAGCCGCATATTAGCCGTTCCGCCGTAAACTTTGCCTTTTCGCGGTAAAATCAACCTTTTCGCGGTAAAATCAACAACATCTATGGGCTAGGTTAACATTTTTGTGAGGTATGTGGTATTATTTTAGTTTTTCCACAAATTTTTACGAATATTTACCATACCATAATATTTACCATATTACCAATATTTTCCCATGACCAAAATTTCCTCTCACTACATTTTTTCGCTGACTTACATTGTTCCATTTTTACCCCCGGCCAATAATTTTACCGAAATCAAACTTTTTTTGCCGAAATATTTCTAATGACCTATAACAATAGATTTATTTCTCTAAATATATATCGCCCAACAACATACAATACAAGATGTTAACATTAATTAACATCTTCAACAATACCCGACTTTTTTGTCAAGAAGCCCTGGGTACGAGGTTGCTTTAGCCATTGTAATTTTCTCTCTTAAGGAGCATTTAAACTGTTTCGCCGATATCAGCAGCAACAACCATCATTAATTATTTACAGAATTTAGTCGGGGGAAAAAGTGACTAAAAATTTCGCTCCAGTCAGTGACCATATTTCCCCGGACTTTTTTCTCGATAAGGTAATTATTATATATAGGTTAAAAATTCGTCGTTTAAGAGGCGAAGTCTTTGCATGATGACGAAATTTTTAACCGCGACTAAAATTTTCATCGACGAAATATTTTATCTGAAGAAATTCTCACCGCCGACGGAAGAACTTTCTTCTCTCTTCCCGTTTTCGTTACGGCACTCCGATTTCCCGATTATCCCCGATATCTTTCCCGCTTTCTTGCTTGCTTTGATTACTGAAAAAAAAATTATAAAACATTTTTACATGTACCTGGGTCATCGAGATCCCTTTCATACTCGTCATCCTGGCGCGAACTTTGCAAGCACTCTTCCGAACCCACTCTTCCAGTGTACCCCTTATCGTATCGTATCTCGTCTCCTAACGTTCTGTGTATATGTATAGTACTGTTAAGCAAACCTTGTGTAGCAATGGAAATGTTGAACAATCAACTTACATTACGGCAAGCTTTGTCACAGCAGTTTCCGCAAGTAATCCTGAGGGAATTTTTCTAAACTGTTTCTTGTTCTCTTGCTGTGTTCTCTTTCACTCTCTTTCTCCTCATGCTTTCTCTTTCAAAATCAGAAAAAAACAGTAATTTAAGGGTTGCGGAGCGTGGTTGTACCACTATGTTCGTATATTAAAAGCGAAATTTTAGGACAGGCAAGCCGGTAGAGGAACACAAGCAATAGGCAGGACCGGATTATGGATCAATAGGCATAAGCAAGAAAGGCACCAGAACCATCAAAAGGCACCTGATGATAAGGACCATATAAGAAAAGATTCCGGCAGAAGGAGGGCACAGGCAAATGAACCAAGAAAAGATGTCAGAAACCAAGGCACCAGACAAAAGACGACCAGACAAGGAAAGATCCCTGACAGGCATGGTCAAAGGAAAGGCAAAAGAGCCCAAATGCACCAGACCAAGGACCACATGCAAACGGGAGAAGGAACCCCACCAACAGATAGCAATTATTTCCCCCGACATAGAAATTAACAGTATGAATTAGGTGTTTAGGACCTCTTTTATATGGAGCCCAATGTATCAAGAACAAGAAAGCAATATATTGGTTAGGATAGGAGTGATGATAACAAATAATACAAATATGTATATACACGATAACCCAAACAAACTGGTGAATGCGAGATAATCTAGCTAAAAAACGTCATTTCGAGAAAAAAAATCAGACAAGGTGTTGTCAAGATGGTTGACTCGTTTTTTCACTGAACTAGTCAGAATTTCTTTGCGATTGCTGCCAAAGGAGCTCTGCAAAGGCGATTGGGCCCTCATCCCTATTAGGATTGGGCTTTTTAAGGCTTTGTAAGTTAGGAGGGGGATTCGCTACTCCCTGCATAACTTCTGATATGTTATGCAATATGTATTAAACTTGGTCAGGTTATACTTCATTCTAATCTGAACATTTTAGCACAAAGATTTTTCTGCTGAGGTAATCATTTTTTGCTGACGTCATCAAATGTAAGAGCACCTGTAGCAAAAAAAAATTTAAGGAGGAAAAAAAATTGTTACAAAACTAGATACCAAAACATTTTTCAAGTAAAAATAATAAAATCTTTTTTTCAACTTTTTTTCCCCACCTGTTAAAAGTTTAGTTACTAAGAGAAAATTATCCCTAGTTACCAATTTTTTTGTTTCAAAATGATCCCAAATAAATTTTAGGAAAAGTCAACCAAATTGCAGGTCAATAGGATGATGTCAGATTCAACAAACCTCGTCCTTGTCCTCTTTATATTTGTTTAGGAAATCCATCTCGTCCAAGATACCTTGATTTTTTACTAGATCCCAACAAACAACGCACTACAGCGATAACCCAAGACAAGACTATATAATATGTATACAATAAGCATGCATATGGTAATAACAAACGACCCAATAGTTTACCGATTGTGAAAGCGAAAGCACCTTCTTTGTTAGGGTTTTTCAGTGACAACAAGCAACCATCACTCGAAAGTATGACCTCGTGAAATTCTTAAATATGGAAGAAATGACGTAGCAATACGTGCTCTATATTCCGGTGAAATACTACGTGAATTTATGTGCATAAAAACAACCTAAGTCGTCCATTTTCTATTTGTTTCTTACCTATTTTGTCATCCAGATGACGTGGATGACTTAGGCTAGATGGATGACTGATGCAAATACACCCTTAATCAGAATGGGTGTTAATTAGAACGGGCCGTTAATTTGGATGCGGGCATTATTTGTAACATTTACAACAAATATAATTCTGTTCTAGTCACATATTTGAATGATTCAGCATAGGGTTGTCTCTCAAAATAAAATGACTCTTTTATGCAGAACAAGTTTTTAGCATGCGCTATATTTGTTATGTTTTTGTTTTGAAGAAGCTCGTTTTCCTGAAATTCTGAGAAATTTATCGCCGTTATTGTCTTGATGTACCATTGCTTTGGTATTTAAACTTTTTTCCATGAATGTTCAAGTTTTTTAACAAAAAGATTTTAACGTTGTCATACATTATAAAAAGAAGATAATGTCCATGATTTGATCTAGTTTGATATTTTCCATGGACATATCATTCGATGAATACTGATTACTACCTTTTAAAATTGACAAATGGAATAGAAACAATTCAAAAATCATGGTGTACAGTATACACATACTGTGCACTTAAAAAGACAGTTTATAGTAATTTTCTTTTGTTTTAATTATTAAGAAATTGTAGAAAATGTTTAATGGTGTCAAGGTGAATCCTCATGATCCATTTGATCAATTACTATTTGTAGAAGAACATTTACATCAAGACGGATACAATGCTGGTTTTAATATTGGAAAAGTAGAAGGTGAGGATGAAGGTTATGCACTTGGAATCCATCAAGGTATGGAAATTGGCAAAGAAATTGGTTTCTATAAAGGTTTTGTTAATACTTGGCTCATACTTATTAATGACAATTCCAAGAAGCGTCAACACAAAATATTAGAACAATTACATGATCTTTTGTTAAATTTTACTTATGATGATCCAGAAACAGTCAATCTACAAGAAAAACTTGCTCATATAAGAACTAAATTTAAACAATTGTCTGTTGTTTTGAAGATTCCTACTGAATTGAAAAAAGACCAACCTGTTATTAATTTCTAGATGTACATTTGTAATTCTATTTAAATAAAAAGAGCTTTTAAGCTTTATTTTTGTCTGTTGTGTCTACCCTACAGTAAGAAACTTTCACGGTCCACAGAACACCCAAAATGTTTGGTACATATACTATGTTGTAGTTGGCTCTATTTCCATAATTTTGACATTTGCTTCATAGAGGGCACTTTTATCAAACCTGCTCTGACCTGGTTGGATTGGGACCATCCATTGTTTGCAATTGAGAACTTTTTTACAATCTGCAGAATTTACTCCTACATTTTCCATTTATTTTGTTCAGGGTTGGAAATAAGAGTGAATAACTGCTGTGGCGGTAAGAAAGTCTGAAAAAATACTCAAAAATCCCTCCTCCACTGTGAATATTTGCTCTTGTTCAAACTTTTTTTGTTGAAGTTCTATGGGATCATTTTCGGAGATTTTTGCATTCTACCAATTATAAGATTTGTTGGTTATTGAATTTTTTGGGTATGTCACTTCACCTTAAAGGTATTAAATTTTGCGGGTATTGTACAAAATCTTGTGATCTGAATTTTTTCGCAAGTAGATAAAAATTTTTGTGGGTATTAAATTTTGAGAATCTAGTAAAAAATATGTTTTCTAAATAAGACTATTTCTTATTATATATATTAAAGCATTGTTAATTAATTAAATTAAAGCATTGTTTACATTATTAAAGATATTTAATGTTAAATTTCGCAGGTATTTATTTAATTGACAAAATAATGATACTGTATTTCGTGATAAATTTTGCAAAATTTTCAAAAAACGCAAAAAATGTAAAATTTAATACCTGCAAATTTAAATTTAATGCCTGCAAGTTTAATAACTACTAATTGGTCAACCTGGCAAATTATTTTGTGATTATAAGAAAATAACAGCAAAATCTCGGATTAATTTTGCCATTTTCAGATCCAAAAAATATATATGCATTAATTGGATGGTGCATATACTAATACAGGTTGTAGAGCTAGCAAATTATATCTTCTTCTTTACTTTGCCACTGTGGAGGAAGGATATTTGAGCATTGCTTCAGGCTTTCTACTTGAAAAGTAATTTCTTTATTTTAGAGAAATAATGAATAATCAGGAACAGAAATCTGTTGTGTTAACATGTAAACAAAATGGTTGTAATATACAATTTGTTGGCACATCAAGTAAATTAAAACATCACCAAGTTCTCTGTAAGAAACATCGTAACCTTGGTTATAAGAGAACACATATGCAGAAGAAAAAACAATTAGCTAATCAGTTCATGGTAGGAATGTTTTATTCTAACGAATCAACCAATTTGTTGACACAGCGTTTCTCACCGTTTTAGTCTAGCCTATGTTCACATATTCTTGTAATCAGGCCTGAATATTAGTGCCGGACGTCGGACATTGTCCGACATAAAATATGAAATATGTCATTGTTCGACGTACTTGTCCGGTGAGAAATATCCAGTATTAGTCCGAAGTAAATAGAATATCATGATCTGACGTGCGTCTGCTGTTTTGTTGATATTCTTCTACTTACATCAAAACCTAACAATTTAAACTCTTGTTCTGTTTAAAACTCATGTGTTTTTTTACGTAACATGTCTTACTCGCTATATTACCTACGCTGCAAAATAATACACTTAAATGAAAGTTTTCTTTTGTGCTAATGTTCTATTTGATGAATTTTAAATGGCTTTTCCGGTAGATAAAAGTTACTAAGCGTTTTGTCCGACTTGAAAAGTGCTAATTTTTCCAAAAAATTTCTCAAAACGGACCCAGGACCACTTTTGGACGGATTATTAGACTTATTAGATTTACCGTTTTTTTTCGTTCCTTGAAAAAAAATATAATCCCATATACGGAAAGTATATTCTTTTAGCTTTCAATCGATGTATACTTTTACTGTGTAGTAACAAGGTAAATGTGGATATGTCTGTGTGATTGGTAGACTTATTGCAGAAGCAGCCAATTGGAGGTGTTCTGAGAAATAGGTGTTCTTATTCTCTGGCTGATCTCCATTTCAGTATTTATACTAGCATACACGTGTATCTCAGAACAGATCATTTTCCTAGCTAGAGAAGAATCAAGTGTAAGAACAGTTAGTATTTCCAGCTGAGTGAGACTTTCCTAAAACAGT